>NIPQ01090544.1:0-78323 GCA_002806875.1 Lepidotrigona ventralis hoosana
CCAGTCATGTCACTCACGCCTAGACGTATACTTGCTCAGTCACTCAAACAATAGTTCAGCCGTTTCACTCCTATCACACTTGCCAATGGATGTCACTATTTCCCAATCGCGTAACCCTTGCCAAGTCATGTTACACATTTCTTTATTGCCCGTCATGTTACACTTGTCTTGTTGTGTCACTCTCTTCGTACATGTCTTGTCAGGTCACATTTCCCCAGGCGTCACATATTTTACTCTTGCCCAGTCGTATCATACTTGTTACACATTTCTTTATTGCCCGTCATGTTACACTTGTCTTGTTGTGTCACTCTCTTCGTACATGTCTTGTCAGGTCACATTTCCCCAGGCGTCACATATTTTACTCTTGCCCAGTCGTATCATACCTTGTACTCTTGCCAATTGGTGTCACTCTTTTTACACATGCAGGGTCGTCACCCTTGCATTCTAACCTTGGTTTTCTAACTCTTTTCACTATTGTCCTGTCATGTCACTCTGCCCAGTAGTGTCAATCATTTCATTCTTGACGTCGTTTTACACTTTATACGCCTTCCCAATTGTGTCACACTTTTCTTTATTACCAGGTCAAGTCACACTTGCTCCGTCGTGACTCCCTTTACCCTTGCCCAATAGTATAACACTTATCATACGTTTCACACTTTCTGCTCCTGGAACGACGTGTCACACTATTCATACTCGCACAGTCAAATATCTAATTCCCAGGCTTGCCACACTTTTTACACCTATCCAGTCGTGTTACTCATTTTGCACTTGCCACGTCGTATCACTCAATACAATACTGCCCATTCAAATAAGCTTGCTCAATGGTGTCACACTTTCGACATAAGCTCAGTCATGTCACTCTTGCACATCTGTGTCACTTATGCTACCGACGTTGCGCTCTTCCTAAACTTGCCCCCACGTGTCCTTTTTTTCACTATTGCCCGATCGTGTCACACTTGTCCTGTCTTGTCATACTTTTCACTCTTACCGTCAAACTTGCCCGGACTGTTGACCGTGTCACTCTCCTTATTGTTGCTTAGTCGTGACACTCGTTTTACTCTTGCCCAGTCGTGACATTCTTTTCACTCTTTGCCCATTCAGGTTACTTATTTGCCCTGTCGTGTCACTATTACCGCTCATGCCCGGGCATGTTATTATTGTCCAGTCGTGTCACTATTTTCCAGACGTTTCATTCCTTTTACACTTGCCCAGTCATTTCACCCTTGCTCTGTCGTGTTACTCTTTTTACTCTTGCCCAGTCGTGTCACTCTTTTTACTTTTGCTCAGTGGTGCCTCTCTTTTTACTCTTGTCCATTCATGTCACTTCTGCTCCTGTTATGTCCTTTTTTTTGCTCTTGACGAGTGGTGTCTCATTTTCTGTTCTAACCCAGTCATGTTATTCCTGCTCCAGTCTTGTTTCTCCTATTCCAGGAGAGGTCTCCGATTATCCTTTCGTCACCCTTTGTTCTTAAACTTTTCTATCGAAGTTGTGTTCGTTTCTGTGGAGTCTCGTCTTACGGACAAGACAAATTCTCAAGCATATGGCTGTTTCTAAACAGATCGTAGCATTGCAATTATTCTAGAGTTTATAACAACTAGCAAGTTGAGACGTGTACAGTCGATTCCGAATCTCGACCTCGAAATCGGTGTACGCATGTTCGTTCGTTAGAGCGCCACGTCGTGCGTAGATATTATAACAACGAACCCGAAGACGCCCGGAAAATTGGGGCCCTTGCGATGATCGGTTACGAGGACCGGCTACGTAGTCGTTTCACTTCGTTTTCAGCCTTTCGCCCCACGAGATTCCTAGAGATATCGTTACTTGTTTTGGTTAGGAAGGATAAGGTCTTAGATGTGTTCAGGCATAATCCCACGAATGATAGCATCGTACTATACCAGCGGCCGCTCAACCGAGAGCGAGAACCAAGAATCTGCTGTTCCTATCGTGCTGAGCAAAATTACTATCGCAATGAATATTCATCAATGGGGTAAAACTAATCTTCCTCACGAAAATCTAAATCCAGCTCATGTTCCTTCTTGGCGGGTGAACATTCCGACCCTTGACGTATTTCGCAAAGATGGAGCGAGCCGACATCGAAAGATTAAAGACGTCGCTATGGACGCTTGAATGCCACAAGACAGTTATCCCTTCGGAAACTATTCCGACACCTCTTGCTGAAAACTCTTTAATCCAAAAGGATCTAGGCCGTGCTTTTGCAGTCTCTATGAGTACTGAATATCAAGATCAAGCCAGCTTTTGCCTTTTTAATTTACGCGATATTTATGTCCTTGCAGAGCTGGCCTTAAGACACATACGTATTCTTTGACATATGTACCGCTGCAGCCAAACTCGCTGCCTGGCAGTGTCTTCGAACCTGATCTCACGGGAATGTCTTTGACAAACGACCGAGAAAGCCTCACACCAGTCTCACACGCTTAGCTCTAAAACGCCATGACAACCGGGTCGAAACACCAGCGCATGCGCTCCGCCCAATTGAGTAAGTACAGATGAAAGTAGTAGTATTTCATGGACGACGATGCACCTTGCTACATCTCTCATACCTCCTCACAGTGGCTGACTAGAGTCATGCTCAACAATGCATTCTTTTTCTGCTAGTCTTTCCAAGCCCGTTCCCTTGACAGTGGTTTCGCTAGAAAGTAAATAGGGACATTTATCATGAATCTGGTACAACGAATTTGCAACCTTAGGGCATAGGCAATAAGTGAAAGTAATTCTCCACCCCCTGAAAAACAGCAAAGAGGGGGATGGCGGACAGGAGTCAATTATTCGCACATCGTCGTATGACTCTCCCCTGCGTAACCGAAGCCCCCAGTCCTACCTTTGTGTCGACTGTGAGGATGTTTGCGCTTGTGTCACTTTGTATCGTACGGGCATATGAGTTCGCACGTGTTACTCTGCATATCGTTGTGTTCTTCTTTAGTCACCACTTACGGCACGCAGAAAATATGTTTGGCCTACTCTCGCTCTCGAACCAATAGTGGTATCTTTTAATCGCCTCCTATGAAACGCAGATAATTCTTCGGGGTTATTCTATTGAGCCACACCCGCAGGCCTAGTAGAGAGGGACGCCTAGGGAGGCAGGCCTAGTAGAGGGTCCATTCATGCGCTTCATTAATTAAATGACGACATTTGGCTATTCTTTTCTTTTCTTTTGGAAGGTGGAGAAATGCGTTATGCAACCGGACTGTTGTAATTATCCCATGGTATGGGATCCTCGACATGGCGCATACCCACTGAAAGTCCACCTTGTACTATGCCTGAGGTAGCACGCAGCACAGTTCGTCTGGTTCATCCTCTTCATCAACCAATTCCGGTTCTTGCGATGTTTGCTTTTAGCATTGTTGTTGCTCGGTTAAACCTCCAAAAGTTCCCGATAATGACCCTAGTGGAGAAGATTTTGAGCTCTGCATTCTGTAATGCGTTCTTACAGATTAATTCTATTGCAGGTGGAGAACTACATATTCCTCGGTAGTTTATATTAGCAGATGTAAAATCTACTTTATTCACTCCGTACTGATTCCTGATGGCAATTGCAAGCGTCTTATGTCTGCGCACCTTGTTGTCATGCGTTTCAGCTAAACTTATTTGATCGCTGACCACTTATGCATCAATGACTAGTGCTGATATGTCAGAGACAGCAACGAGATCAGGTATCCGAATACCGTCGGGAGATTTAAATTGTGGCTCTTCATGTACGAGTCTAAACTGCTTGCCAAGGCTCGCTTCACGAAGGATAAAACGGCGTTGTGCCATTCTATCATTGCCTTGTGGCACTGTTGTAGTTACGAGACCGCGTAGGCATTTTATTTATTCTAAGTTTAATGGCGTTAACATAGTCGCTCATAAACAAAGTTCACTACGGTAACCCACTGATGCTGTTGTGGAACGTTGCCAGAAACCGCATCCATCGATTGAACTATAAAACAGGTCCCTCAATCGCCTGTCCAGCATGCAGGCATTAGTATATAACTTACTCTTCTCAGTAAGCCGCCGAACGGTCCTTTGTAGTTCCTGCGAGAGGTAGAGATCAGTAATTTGAACACCCTTAGATAGTCTATCCAGCCTCTTATTTCCTTTGAAAGGCATTAGCCATGTCATAGCAGGAATCACCAAAACGCCGGGCGTGTCTTTGTAGTGGACATGGAAATAGGCTGTAGTAACATCGCGCGGAAGGCTGAGCTACTTCTTTACCGCCGAGTGCGTAAGCTATTCCATTTTCTTGAGTCTGCTCAGAGAAGTATTTACCAAAACCAAGAGGCGGTAGAGGCTCGGTAGCATTACGACTCGCACAGCGAATAGCCGCTGTTGTGACTTCAGTGGCGCCATAGTGAGTTTATCCAACGCCACACTAATTTGTATTTCAGGCTTACATAATGTACGCCCCTCTAGTCTAAAAAGGATACCAAAATACTCCCATTAGCTACGACGGGTGAGAGTTTGGAGTAGTGGTCCTAGACAGGTAAATCTTGTCTTATGGTCAACGATGGACTTTTTCTGATACGGCACGATATTTATGGTCAGAATAAGGGATTTAATGGTAAGTCCACACAGAGCCGTTGTTTGGGAAGTCGGTTGCCGTAGTTCTCGTCTATTGTAGACCGCCCTGTCTAGAGGCAACAAAAATTAGGTCGTCCGCAAAATCAAAGGCATTGAAATTTTTTTCGCCAATGCAGACACCGATTTTCAATAAAGTTTGTGTGAGAAGTTTGTCAATTATCTTGTTAAAGATAATTGGGGACAGAGGATGCTCCCTGACTCCACATAATGGTTTGAATTCGTCTGACTTCGAGCCTTCACGTGCTAAATGCGTGGGGCTACGGTTAGCATCCATAGCATCCATAGCATCCATGATGTTGCTAAGTTCAGATAGGCCAGACGTGTAGTGCCTCCTTAATGGTATTATGTGACACTGAGTCAAAGGCTTTCGCTACATCCACAGACACCATGTACAGCGGCTTGAAATGCTGTCGGTATTTGATGATCAAATCAAGGTGGAATACGTTGTCTTTAT
Source organism: Lepidotrigona ventralis hoosana (assembly GCA_002806875.1). Taxonomy (NCBI): domain Eukaryota; kingdom Metazoa; phylum Arthropoda; class Insecta; order Hymenoptera; family Apidae; genus Lepidotrigona; species Lepidotrigona ventralis. The sequence goes on from NIPQ01090544.1 coordinate 5,034, forward strand.
ACCCATATTTTGGTATAATCGCCTTTTGTCTTGGATCCAGCTCAACCAGACTTGTTAGACTATCTAGGTCCTTATGAAATGCCTTTGTCAGGATAGACATTACCGTGATAGATCGGTAATGGCTTGAATCCTAAGTAGCATCCTTTTATGGGATGGTAGTCTTGGCTGTTAAGAGATGTTAGGTCAATCTCCCGCATACTATGATAAGGATGAATATTCTAGCTTAAACTTCAAGGGGGGCTGCCTTGAGCTGACGTGCTGTGAGTCCGTCCGGACCCGAAGATGTCTTTCAGTCGTGAAAGAATTTTTTGGTCTCGCCAGTTGTTATGGGCTTCTACAGCTCGTTAATCACTGGTTGTTTGGATCAGAGTGGAGGGGGTTGGTCTATCCCATCGGTCATAACATTGCGCTAGTAGTTTGTCATTGATTCCTTTGATGGCAGACTATCAGTAATTATTGTTTTCAGAAGAGTTTTTTATGCGTTTGCCTGGGTTTTTGGCCCAGGCACGCTGCATTCTGGCGTAGTCCACACGACGAGACTTGCGTTTTGATGAGTCATTAAATAGCGAAAGATTGCGCTTGGGCACTTTGGGCCAATACACACATTGGGTATTTGGTGAAAAGATCTAAAATAGTTAAATATATAATTCTTCGGAGGTTCTCCCCGAGGGCCACAGGTTGATGTTACGGCAGATCAGATTGAAGTGATCAGTATTATAGGTTAGTTCGATTGTCGAACCGCGCGAAAAGGTCTTCTGCGGCGGAAATCATAGGAGATCGAGAGCTAGTATCTTCGGCGGACTGCTGCAAGGTGATTTTGGTCTCTTCTTTTAATTTTTTTAATGTTGTCAGGTATTGTTGTACCTTTTCACGTTATATTGTGTTCTGCCATTGTCCCCTGATGTATTCAAACATTCGTCTTGGAAACAGAGAGAGCAATACCTGATTTATGAATTTAATTCCTTGAGGAATGAAAAGGGACACTTGCCACGCGATCATGAACAGTTCTTCATTGTTCCACGGGGTCTTCTTCGGCTCGATGAGTTCTGCCTGTCTCCCATCAGGATCTATGCATACGTTGTTCGTGGACATCATCTGCTTGTGAAAAAGAACTTGTTGCAACCCGAGAAATTCAAATTGATCGGCGATATTTGAGGATAGTACCAGTATCAGACCGGAAGCTAATGTGGGTGCTACGGTTATATCATCAGATACACTATTATCATCATCCAAAACTTGGTTTTTGTTGATTTAGCAGACAGAAACGATCGAGGGGGATGGCAATCCCCGGTGTGACACAAATGTGACTATTGGCTTCTCCTCTAAAGAGTGGATTACCAACGGGAACATTCGAGGAAGTGGATACTTGCTAAACCATGAACTCAGAAGCGCTGGTCTCGGATACTAGTCATTGATACTCCCGCAATTTATCTGCAATTATTTGAATTCCTTCACATAGACATTCAGAGCACTGGGCAGAAACAGCATTGCATCAACATTCTTGGTTGCCATCGCAATGCTCTGATTTAATTTGAAGTAGAATTCCCTTAGGCCGTGCTAGTTCTGAGTCGTCTACGACGGCTGAGCCGCCACAGAAGCCTCGCAGTAAAGAAGATCTGTAGGAAGCCAAGACACAGGAGCTCGGGATACGCGACAAACATTGCTTGCCACTTAAAATCGCCCAGACCCGGCACGTCAACCAAACGCGCTTCCCGGCCAAATCCGACACGCTCGGCTACTCGGAGCCAATACTTATTCCGAAGTTACGGAACCAATTTGTCGACTACGCCCACCTACATCAGTCTATCGACAAAAGGCTCTTTACTGTGAAGACCTGTTGAGGATATGGGTACGAACCAGCAAGACACCTCCACATAGCCCTCCCCTGGATTTTCAAGATCCAAGGAATTTCCGGACAACGTCGCAACTGCGGTACTCTTCGCGTCCCAAACACTTTCTCCCTGCTACTGGTTTCCAGTGAATTCGAATGCTTATGCAGAAAAGAAAACAATTTCCGGATCTCCCGATTACATCTCCTCGTAGTTTTGGGTTACCCGACGGACACACTTAGAAGAGTATGCGATTCAGCTACCGGTTTCCTGAATAGGAACCGGATTCCCTTTCGCAAGATATGTGTGTCTTTTAGAATCATCGATAATGATATTTTGACACCGCATCTACATTGGGTGTGTCTTCGGGCATAGGATTGATTAGGGTTGAACGGCTGTTCACCTTTCTCCACGTCAATCTACTACTATTTGCTGCTACCACCAGGAACTGCACCGATGGCGGCACCAGGCAGGATCACGCCTGGACACGTCGCCGAGACCATCCTTCTCGTCAGAGCATCATGAAGGACGGTCATACCCGAGGGTGAGCCGCGCTATCTCTCCACTTGCCATTGATGGCGGAGTACAGGCGCGACGCTTCAGCGCCATCAATTTCAGGGCGCTTCGGCAAAGTGAAATGTTACACTTTACTCAGCGGATTCCGACTTCCATGACCATTGTCCTGCTGTCTTAAGCAACAAATACCTTTCATGATTTCCCATAAGCTTCGACATAGGTGCCTTAGCTCTGTGTTTGGTTCATCCCGCAGCGCCAGTTGTGCATATCAAAATTGGCCCACCTAGATTGGCCCATTTCGTAGCTTCATGTTCCAAGCAAGCCAGAGATCTATTCCATTTAAAGTTTGAGAATAGGATGAGGTCATTTAGACCCCAAGGACTCCAATCATCTGCTTTACCAGATGAAAGTCATTCTCCATTCGCTGAGAACGGCCGAGTGCCAGCTGTCCTGAGGAAAACTTCGGAAGGAACCAGCTACTAGATAGTTCTACTAGTCTTTCGCACATATACACAATACCGACGATCGATTTGCACCTATGAGTCGCTACGGACCTCCATCATGTTTTCCCCTGAATTCAGTCTCACCTGGAATATTTCACCATTTTTCGCGTCCCAACGTGTACGATCTAGGGGCGCCTCTTATCGCATTGAGAACAAGACGCCTCGGGAATGCAGGACCACATGGTCCTTCATTGAACAGAACGAAGAGCGACTTTCCTTTTCATTCCGCTTCTAGGTTTATGCACCCTAACGACTCGTGCATATGCTAGACTACTTGATCAGTGTTTCAAGAAGGTATCCTTTGAGTATCCACAGCAATAGCGTCGCCGACCGTTAATCTGAGGTTTGGCCGGTACGAGGACACCGACTACTAACAGCTTGCCAGGCCCGGGAAAGGCACTGTGTTCGTACCTACTGGTACTGACCTACCCTGCGAAGTGATGGGGGCACACACATTCAAGAATGGATTGGCTGCGACCCGAAACCGCGAGTGTACTTTGGAATCGCCCGGGTGACCGAATTTCCGCCGCAGGAGCAGAAACGACATGACATTCTATCGCTTGGACCGACACACAACGGATCGCCACGTCCGACTAGAGGAGAATTGCACGACTACGACGCAGGATCGTTCCGAAGGGTCGCTATCACTACGTTATTATTGCGCACAATTGTCAAGTAATATTTCCGTGCCTGAAATTTGACGGAGTTCTTGGTACATGGAAAGAGGTCTACATACGTCCGTTCAAAATTTTCGACATTCATATTGTCAATATACCTTACCTGATGGTCTTATATTATTCTACGCATCGCGGCGATAAGTATGAACAAAATTTTTTTATACATAAGTATCATCTAATATTATTCATCGACACTGAAATATTATGATCTTCCGGGACGGTTCGGGGCTTGCATATGTCTATTCAAAACTTTCGATATTCATTCTGTCAATATATAATCTGATGGCTTTTTATTATCCTATGCATCGCGGGAATCAAAATTTGACACCATTTTTTCTAAAGAAACATAATTTAATATTATTTACCGACACAGAGATAATACGGTATGCCGATACGGTACGTGGCTTCCATGTCCAAAATATTCGAAATTCACTTTGTCAATATATTATGTCGATCTGATTGTACTGTAATATTCTACGCATTGCGGGGATTGCAATAAACACCATTTTTTGTACATAATTATAATTTAATAATATAACATCCCTGAAATATTATGGTCTTCCAGTACGTTTCGTGGCTTATGTATAACGCTTCAAATGCTTCCACATTACTACTGTTAATATAACAGATGGATCTGATGGTCTTATATTATTCTACTCTTCGCGGGAATCACAAATAATAACATCACTTTGTACATAAATATCATCTAACCATATTCAACGTCCCTAAAACTTTACGCAACGTTTCGGGGATTACATCCGACCGTTCAATATCTTCAGCAATAATTTTGTCTATATATCATATCGAACTAATAGTCTTATGTCATTTTAAGCATTCCGAGGCTCAGAATGAAACCCAATTTTTTGTACATAATTATTATCTAGTATTGTTCATCTACCCTGAAGTGTTACGTTCCCTCGGTACAGAGCTTGTCTTCCACACGAAAACTCATAATTTTCGACATTAATTCTGTCAATATACCATATGGATCCGAAACACTTAAGTTATTTATTGACGCACCACGGGGATCACAATGAACTTCATTCATTTGTACATAAATATCGTCTAAAAATATTTATAGGCCCTGAAATATTACGGTCTTCTAGTACAGTTCGGGGCTTTCATACGACACTTCAAAATTTTCGAAATTAATTCTGTTAATATGATGTCGATTACAAATTATTATATCGATCTCATATTATTCTAAGCATCCTGGTGTATTTAACAAACTTTACTTCTTTGTATGTAAATATCATCTAATATTTTTCATCAACCCTAAAATATTGCTGATCTGAGATACAATTCGGTGATTATATGTGACCATTCAAAGATGCCGTCATCCATTCTGTCAATATATCATATCGATCTGGTGGCCTTATATTATTCTACGAATACATATATTATACTACGAACACAATTTTATAATATATAACGACTATCAAATATTATTTAACGACCCTGAAATATTACGGTGTCCCAAAACGTATTTTAGATTCGTTCCTTAAAAATGCTTGACATTTACCGAATTAATATATTATTTCGACCTGATGTTCTTATACAGTTTTAATATTTCTTAAATATTTCGGTGTTCCGGTACAAGAAATGTGGTTTACATGTTGTCATTGAAAATTCTCGACATTCACCGTATCCGGATCTGATGGTTTTATATTATTCTACGCATCGCGGGAATTACTATGAGCACAATTCTTTAATACATAATAACGATCTAATATTACTTATATACGCTGAAGTAATACGGTTCTCTGGTACGGAACGCGGCTTACATCTGACCCATCAAAATTTTCGACACTCCTTTCAATGTATTATATCAATCAGTTCATCATATATTATTCTATGCATCACGGGGATCACCATGAACGAAATTCTTTAATATATAAGGACGATCTCTTATCTTTATCGACTCTGAAATGTTATGGTGTCTCGGTACGTATTTTGTGGTTTACGTTTGCTCCTTGAAAAATCTCGACACTCACCGTACCAATATAATCTCTCTACTTGATGGTCTTATCTTATCCAACACATCGCAATAATCACTATGATCTCAATTTTATAATATATAGTCGATCTTATATTATTTATTAACACTAATTATTGCTGCGAGGAATAACGTTTACATACGCTCCTTGAAGTTTCTCGGCACTATATCAATACACTATCTCGAACTGAGAGTCTTCTATTACTCTTTGCATCGCGGGGACTACTAAGAACTCAATTTTTTATTTTATAATGACGACACAACATTTTTTATCGGAATTGAAATATTACGGTGTTCCGGTGCATGGAATGAGGTTGACATAAAAACTGTCGATAATTACCGAATCAGTGTTATTTCGATCTTATGCTCTTATACTATTCTACGCCTTGCGGGTATGAACACCACATTATTGTATAAGTATTATCTAATATTATTTATCTAAGCTGAAATGTTACGGATTTCCAATACGTGGAATGATGTTTACGTATGACTACTCAATATTTTCGTCGTGCAATCTGTAAATAAATTATACCTATCAGCTGAACTTATATTATTCTACGCAGATGCGGAGATCACTATGTGCACTATTTTATTGTACACAAATATCATCTAGTGCCATTTGTCAAGTCTAAAATAATACCGTGTTGCGATACGCGGAATGATGTTTACATGTGAAATTTCAAATTTCGACATTCATTCTGTCAGTATATTATATCGAAATGATGGTCATATTTTATTCTACGCATTACGGGGTTCACTATGATTTCCATTTTATGGTACATACGAATCACATAAAATTTTTCATATAGCATGAAATATTACGTTGATCCGTCAAGTGAATTGAGGTTTACATATGTCCAATCAAAATTTCCGACTTTCATTCTGCCAGTATATCATATCGATCTGATGGTCTTACATTATTATACGCAACACAGGGATCACCATGAAGACCATTATTTTTGTATGAAAATATTATTTAATATTATTCATTGAGCCTGTAGTATTTCGTAGTGCCGGTACGGTGTGGGGCTTACATATAACGATTCAAAATTTTCGACGTTCATTCTGTCAATATATCATGTCGATATGATATTTTATATTATTCTACGCAACGCGGGAATTACAACGAACACCATTTTCTTGTACATAAATGTCATGTAATATAATTTATCGAAACTCAAATACGCCATATTTCCAGTACGTGATATGACGTTCACGTATGTTTCTTGAAGGTATTCGGCATTCCGTGAACATATCATGTCGATCTGCTGGTCTTAATTTTTGTATGTAGCACAAGGTATAACGGAAACAAAATTTTTTAATATACAACGACGTCATAACGTAATTTATACTACTTCAATCTGTGCGGTTCTGCGATACGACATGATGTTTTGATATACTCTTTCAAATCTAAATGCCTTGATCGTTTCAATATATTATATCCTTCTGATTTTCCTATACTTTTCTTCGTAACACAAGGATTACGGAACATGAATTTTTTGAATTGTTAAATGCCATCTGATATAATATATTGGTCATCATATATTACGTTCCTCCGATTCGATTGCATGAGCTCATTTAAACGTAAATGCAATTGCCGTATCTCTATAATATGTCAATTTGATATATACAAGTCTACGTAACACAAGGTTTACGGAGAACAGGCTTTTATAATATACTACGTCGACCTAATTTAATTTCTCGAATTTCAAATACTACGGTTCTCCGATACGATACGAAATTTACATATGCACATTCAAATTTAAAAGTATTCACCGTATCAATGTGTTATGTCAATATGATGGACCTATATTATTATACGTAACGCAAGTTTTATGGAAAACGGATTTAATACAAGTTATCGACATTCGAATATTACGGTTCACGGATACGGTATGAGATTCACATATGCTCATTTGAAATTAAATACATTCGCCGATGAAAACATTATCGCAACCTGATAGACCTATGTTATTCTACGTTACGCAAGGTGTACGAAAAACACTATTACTTAATATATAACTATGATTTTATACAATTCATCCATCATCAATTATTACAGTTCAACGATACTGTATGAGGATAAATGCTCTAATTCAAATTTAAATGTTTTCGCCGTGTCAGTAAATAATCTCGATTTGGTAGACTTGTTCTACTAAAACTCAGGTTTTCAATCATCAAATATGACATAAATCTGAAACGTTGTGTGTTTTACATGTGCTCATTCAAAATTAGATGCATTTGCCTTATCTATATATTATCACGTTCTGATGGTTTTACAGTATTCCACGTAACAAGATTTATGGAAAACGCCATCTTTTAATATATATAGAATATCTAATATATTCATCATCCACAAATCTAACTGTTCTCCGATAATGTATGAATTTAACATATGCTTATTAAAATTGAAATGCATTCGTCGTTTCTATATATTTTGTCGATCTGATGGTTTTATATTACTCTACGTAACAGAAACTTTACGAAAAACACAATTTTATAATAAGAAACTACGATGTAATTTAATTTATGTCCATTTAAATTTACATGCTTTAGTCTTATCATATAGTATCTAGACCTGATATTATTATTCTACGTAACATTTACGGAGAAAACAATTCCTTAATGTTAAATTACGATATAATTTAATTTATCTATCATCAAATATACTCCAATACCGTATGAGGTTTACATATGCAGATTTAATAGGTTGTATTAATATATTATTTTTATATGATGGACTTATTCTACATAACACAATATTTACGATAAACACAATTTTTAATGTATATAGACGATTTAATATAATTTACCGATCATCAAATATTGCATTTCTCCGATAGGAATGATGTTTACATATGCTCATTCAAATAAAAGGGCATACGATTCATTATCTCAATCTAATTGGCTTCTACAATTCCACGTAACACATGGCTCACGGAAACCCAATTTTTCAATATAAAAAGACGATCGATTATAATGTACCTAGCATGAAAAGTTACCGTTCTCTGATACGGTATAATGTTCATATATGCTCATTCAAAATGAAATGCATGCGCTGTATAAACATATTACCTCGGTCAGAGGGTCTTATATTACTCTAAGCACAACGTCTACGGCATACACAATTCTTTATTATAACTATGGTCTAGCTTAATTTATCCGCCACCAAATATTACGGTTCACCGATACAGTATGAGGTTTACATATGTATATTATAACACACATTCGCCTTTCGTCAGTATATTATATCAACCTGATGCTTCATATTATTCTACGTGACACAATGTTACGGAAAACACAATTTTTCAATATTTAGCTTAGATTTAAATTAGTTTAGATCACCAAATTTTCTACGATACGTTACGAATTTAACTTATGCGCAATCAATTAATGTTTTCGCCGTATCAATATATTATCTCGATCTGATTGACTCATATTATTCTACGTAACACATGATTTGCGGAAAACACAGCTTTTCAATATATAACAACCATCTAGTATAATTTAATGATCATCAAACATTACGGACCTCAACACGGTATATAGTTTACATATGCACATTCAAATTTAAATGCATCCGTCGTATCAATATATTACCTGGAACTAATGACACTATATTAGTCTACGTAACACAATATTTACGAAAAACAAAATTTTTCATTATAGTACGACGACTTAATATAATTTATCGATCATGAAATGCGTTTCTCAATACGGTATGTGGCTTATATACACTTACTCAAATTTAATTGCTTTCGCCGTATGTAAACCTCATACAGTATCGGAGATCCGTAATATTTGAAGATTGATAAATTATATTACATCGTCGTTATATATTGCAAAGTTGTGCTTCCCGTAAACCTTGTTTAATGTAGAATAATATAAGACTATCAGATCGAGATTACATATTAATACGGCGAATGCATTTAAATTTGAATGACCGTATGCAACCCCCTATGCAGTCCGTATCTGAAGACTGTAATAGTTGATGATCGATAAATTACATTGGATCGCCGTTTTAATTTAAAAAACTCTATTTTCCGTAAACCATGTATTACGTAGAATAATATAAGACCATCGAGATAATATATTGATATGTAGAATACGTTTCAGTTTGAATGATCATATGTAATCCTCCTACCGAATCGTAGGAAGGTCGATAAATTATATTAGATCGATATTAATACGAAATTGTGTTTTTCGTAATACTAGCATTGTGTAGAATAGTATAAGACAGTTTCGTCGACATAATACATTGACACGGCGAATGCATTTAAAATTGAATCATCATTTGCAAATTCATTGAACATCTGTAGAACTTGATGACCGATACATTGAATATGGTTGCCTTTGTATTTAATAAATTATGTTTTTCATAAACATTGTTTTACGCATAATAATAAAAAGAAATCTGTTCGATACAATATGTTGATAAAGCGAATGCATTTATTTTTGAATGAGCAAATATAAACCTCGTGCCGCATCTATGTAAAATTTGATTATCGGTATATAATGTTAGAGACCTTATATACTAAGTGGTGTTGTTTTTCGTAAGGCCCGTGTTACGTAGAATATTATAAGACCGTCAAATCGAGATAATATATTAATTCGGCAAAAGCACTTATTTTGAATAAACTAGTGCATACTTCATACGCTATCGGAGAAACATAATATTTGATGTTCAATAAATTATATTAGATCTCCGTTATATATTAAAAAATTGTGTTTTCCGTAAATCTTGTGTTATGTAGAATAATATACTACATTCATATCTAGATTATATATTACTAGATTTCATTTCATTTCATTTAAATTTGAAAGTGTAAATGGAAAACTTCGTACCGCATCAAGCTTCGAAATATTCAATGACCGATAAATTATAATACAACGTCATTATATTTTAAAAAATTGTTCTTTCCCTAAACTTTATATCACGCAGAATCATACATGTCCATTAGTTCTAGTTAATATATTGATAAGGCGAGTTTATTTGATAAGGCGATTAAATTTGAATGAGCAATGTATACCCACCTCGTACCAAGTACTATAACATTCTATGATCGATAAATTATATTAGATCGTCGTTATATATTTAAAAAGGTGTCTTCCTTAAATGTGTTTCTTAGAATAACATTAAACCGTCAGATCGAGATTATATATTTATATGGCGAATTATATATTTATATGGATCATCATATATTACGGTTTTCCGATAAGGTATCCACATATCTTATCGGAAAATCGTAATATACGATAATCTATAAATTATATTAGATAATCATTATTAATTAAAAAATATTGCTTTCCGCAGATGTGTTACGTAGAACAATATAGGACCATCTGATTGAGATAATATGATGACACGTCGAATGTATTGAAATTTGTAGAACCATATGTAATTCTCATATCATACCAGAGAACCGTAATATATGATGTCTCATAAATTATATTAGATCGTCGTTATATATTATAGAATTGATTTCGCGGAAACCTTGTGTTGCGTAGGATAATACAAGACTATCAGATCAAAATAATGAATTGATACAGTGAATGTTTGAAACTTTGAGGGAGCATATGTAAACAACATACCTCTTCCCGGGCACCATATTATTTCAGGCTCGATAAATAATTTTAGACGTTATTTGTACAGAAAAAAATGGAGTTCATTCTGATCCCCGCGTTCCAAGTTGTTGTTTCAAGTATTGCAGCTCCTTGTAATCACGAATAAATATTTGCGTCAAACAATTTATATATAAAGATATAGGTATGTATGTATGCATGTCCATATAGAAAATGTTATCGTGGTAAGTATTCGCTGTCTACTTGGAACAATTAGGTTAGCTCGAAGTGAAATTGAATCATGTATTATTCGGTGTGTTAGAAAGTGACCATTCGGTTATTTCCAGCTTTATATAAATCGTACATATTTGATGATAACAGATTAAGTATTCAGAATTAAATTAAAAACAATTAGGTTAGCTTAGAGGAAATATTGTAAACAATGTTCGTTTATGCAAAAATCAAGAAGTATAGTATAACGTATCAATGTATAAATGTATAAAGAGAAATGTTTCGCAAATCACTTGATACCGTAAAATATAAGTAAATGCGTGTTTCATAGCTATTGCGAATTTACGAAAATCCCAGGTGTCGTCACAGTTGTTCTCTCTAATTGTATCCATTTGTAAATATATTTGCATACATTCAATAAAGCTCGATTTTTCATTTAATCAAAATCTGGTTCGACCAATTATCATCGATATATTTAGAGCGTACAAATGGAAAGACATCAATGTGTTATTATGATGTAGTTGAACAATTTCGTGGTAATTAGTCGCTTCTCTGTATAACTTTTTGGTTAGTTGTAACACCAATAAGGAGGAAATAGTATAGTTGGAATTCCCCATGTTATCGTATTATTTTCCAAAGCGAGTCAATCTTTCGGTACCTGCGATATCAGAATCTCACAGACTGTTGGAGAGACACTTATCCTTGTTTGACGTAATTGGTAGACGAACAATCGGGGATTTTATGAATTCCTAGTGTACAACAGAATATAGGTTAGTAAATTACGTAAATTTTAATTATTCTAATGTTTTAAAATAAACCAAATATTAAAGAACTCTAATTTTTAATAGTTTAATATTTGATGAAAGTTAATCATAGAAGAATATTGATAAGTAGCATCTAATTGTTTTTTCAACAGTGTTATATTGAAATAGCATCATATAAAATTTGAATATCAAAGAGAGACAATGTAATAAGAGACAATATTTCCATTCTTGTAGTTTGAAACTTAAACAAAGATAGACGTAAATTAGTGGGCTGGAAAGGGTGAATCTTTCCAAGTTAGCAAGGCCCAAGTAGCAATCCAATGTTGCAACAAAGCTTAACAAGTGCCTCTGTGATGTCATACAGTTTTCTGGAGATGAAGCCTGTGGTTGGGGAAAAAAGTAGGGGTGGTTTCCCGCAACGGTGATCGCTTGTCCCATCCTCAGAATTTTGTTCCTTTGTACCATCTCCACTTTCAACCTCCTCCTTTTCGCCTTCAAACATTTTTTATCTTTTTTGAACTTTGTTTGGTGATCTCCCACCATTCTGTACTTCACCGGATTTGCAGGAGACTATACCTCCAATAGCCACTGAAAGCTGTAATCCAACTGATATTTTGTGAAACTATCTTTGAACTTTCTATTAAATTTAAGTTTAGAAACTTAAATCTTCAGCTTTAGGTAAAAGAAGATAAATTGGATAAATTAGACAAATTAGATATCTATAATATATATTTTAATTGTCCAATGAAGTATCTAAGTTTCTTCTACGTTATGTTAACATTCATCTCCCATGATATCAGATCATCTGATCAATTTTGCAGTGAAAGAACACCAAACTTCCTGAAAATTATCAAACAGGCTGTGATCAAGTTGCTGTTGTCTGAAGTAGTCTCTGTAATCAATCAATGATGTCAAATAATCAGTCCCGAAGCATCGATATTTGATGCGTAAATTTGTAAAAGCTGGTATGAATTTTCTCAGAACACACAAGGCAAAAATTGGTGTGAGGAGCCTGAAAGATCTCGGACGGCGTGTTCCCTCAACGCTACCGTTTACTGCACTATGATCTGCTAAAGTGCAATCGAGGAAACAAAATGCGATTTCACTCGTTCGTGAAAGGCAAGAATGTAATTAACTCGGTAGAGATACGGTGCCTTGACCCGTTGCCGATTTTAACTGCGTCTTCTAATCTGTCTCAGAAAGCGTAGTCGAGGGAAAGTTCGTCTATCAATATTGTCAGTTTACACCGATCTACCGTAAAAATTGTGTCTGCGCGTCATGTCGTGAAATCGCAATTACTTATGCGATTACTTACGCGAAAAAATTACGGTTTATTACTTACAGTCAGGTCTATCATAGTTGTCAAGTGTATTTATGGTTCTTTAATCACAATGTATATAACAATTCCGATAACATTTTATTTGATTTTTCTACAAATTTAGCTACTATTTTAAATTTTTGCTTCTGTCCTTCTTTTTTATTTCAATGATTCGTTTCTTTCAATAAAAGATTGGACCAATCATATAGTTGTATAATTCATGATTAGGAATACACTAGATGGAATAGAGTGCTCTTTTTAGAAGGTAACAATTAATTAAGATAAGAAAAAACGTTTGGTAATATTGTTTTATTTTTATTAGATTGCTTACTTTTCTTAATAATGAATTGTACAATTTTCAACATAACAGATTGCAAACCTTCAAAGTCTTAATAAAAGAGGTGACAAATTAACGAGCGGAGGAAAAACAGATACATTTTTTAACGCTTTTTATCTGGATGGTAATATCACTAAGGAACAAGTCACTTCCAGCGCCACAGGAAGGGCATTGTAAAACATGCTTAACAATAGCTCGGTTCTCAGAAAAATGGGTCTCTTTGTACAAAGAAATTCTCCTTGATAGGTTCGGTAGTCGATGAGTTTTTAATGTGATACGTTCAAACTTATTAATCATATACACGAGATTAATATAAACTTTAATCTTATCTACGCCGATATATTTCCATTAGCTTTAAAACATTGCATCAATAGGAGAAAGATATAAAAACATCGTAATCAATAAGTAACAATCAATGTATTTGTCTTAATCGACAAATTTAGAAAATAACGATAATGATATAAGAAAATTTAAATTTTATCATTTTATTTGAAAGATTTGTTTATGTTTCTAATTTTGACTCAAAGAAGATAATTATCAAAGAAGGAACGTTAATCTAACTTTTGCACTAAATCTAAGATAATGAACTATAAATAAGGAAGAAATGCTCACAGGAAGTGGACAGCCGCACTTACTATAAATAAAACCCCGCCCTAAATCAGGATTAGCATTGAGATTAGGAAATCTCTCTTCCTCCCATTTATAAAATCCAAAGCTGCCACCCTTAGTTCCTTCGATTTGTGTCCATTTTGTTCTTATTTTCCAACAATCTCGTATTGTTTAAATACCACTGCTATTTCGTATTAATTTATTTTATTTTTTCAATTAAAGAACTTTTGTAAAGATTTTCATAAATTCAACATTAATTCTATTAGGTGTGTTAAAAAGCTTTTGCTTATAGATATTTGCAACTTTATTTGATTCCAAATTATTATATTATAACCTTAAATTACTAATAATATTAATTAATATGTTATTAAACATGAAATCCAGGAATGTGCAAAACAATCATAAGCAACAATGAATATTGTATTGAAAATTAATCGAAATCTCAGTCGAACAGTTTATTCTTTTTAAATAACAAAAATCTAGTAAAGGATAAAACTTCGAAATTCATTGCCTTTATAATCTTTATTCAAAAGAGATAGAAAATTAGTTAATGATACACGTAAAATTTAAAATTATCGTCATTCGACAATGATTACCTCATGGTATTGGCAAATATTTCCATTAGATGAAACATGCAAAAGTGATAGGCCTTCGTGGTTATATAAACAATCAATGCCGTTTTCATTTCCGTCGATGTAATTCCGCTTCCGCTAATCCGCTTCCGCTTCCAATTGCTAAACGTGCAGCTAATAATACTCGCGGGATGGGTGGCACTACGATTACAGAATGGAATTGCAGTCAAGTATTATAACAAGCCTATGAAAGAGGGTGGTTGATTCAGAAGATAAATTATTGTACTATCATTATTATTGTAATACTTTTTTAATTTCATCTGCCCTTTTTCATAATTATCATACTTGCAATTCTCTCATGTATTACATCGAATAAAATTTAACGAATATAAGCAAACTTTAACCCTAACTTTACATTCTGAAGCTTTTATATGTATATTTAATTTTTCGCATAACCTAAATTATAAAAAATTTTAATTCATTTAATTCAAAGGTTCAAATAAGTTTAAAAATTTTTCAAAAAAATTCATAAAATAGGAAATATACAGAAAATAAAATTGCATTCGATACGAAAGGTTATGTGTAAATAGCTAATTTTGAATTTTCTAGGATTCTCTTTTGTACGATTATTTAATCGAAATTTTTTATTTTATTTCAGTGTAAATTGAATTAAATTTAATACTTGAAGACAGATAGTGAGAAGTTACCAATTAACTAGACGGAGTCTCGAATTCTGCCATATAAAATGAATGAAAGTTTAAAGCAAGGCACATATATGTACCATCACTTTCTACCGTTGTGCCCCTTCTGGCTAGTAATACTTTCCACGACTAGCAACGTGTACTTCCTCTTGTATAGTATGTTCATAAGCTTAATACACATCCTGTCCGACAATCTCATTGACCACTGTATTCTAGAGGATATGGAAATGGCTCTTAGTTCTCGGTCTTCGGTAAATTGTGTTTGGTATTCTAACCATCCCAGCACGAAAAAATGTTTTTGCGGGAAATATTTATTATAAGTATATAATAATTTTGAAAAAATTTTTGAGCTAAATATTCATCAATAGTTCCATTTAATTAAAAAATTGAAATTGTCATCAATGATTTTATCTTATCTTGTTGAAGAATGGAATCTACATTATGTGTATTTTTAAATTATATTTTCTTTCTAGAGCTTAGAGAAAGAGTAGTATATGTGAGAGTCTTCAATTTGAGGAGACTACTTCTCTGATGTGTCTATATTAAATATCCTTCTTTAGGATTTAGAGTAGTAATATGCTATTATCTAATAGTAGAACATAGTAATATCTTACTTTCAATTTCGATTTCCTTTATTTTAAACTCCATAGTATGGAAATAAGTCAAATTCATAAAACTTAAGAAGAATTAGGAATTAAACTGCTATTTCCATTTGCACACAATTTAGTGAACTTTACGAAACAAAACAAGTTTAATCTAAAAGGTAATAAAAATACTACACAATCTCTTAAATAAAAGGTAAAATAAAAGTTTTTTAATTTTGATGTCTACGTCCTGAACTTAATTAGTTAAAAACACATTAGAATTTCTCTACAATATGTATTCCTTAAAATACTTTTTGTTCCAGAATATAAAAGTTCAATAGCAAATTTTGTTTAAGTTGCCAAATATCTAGTCAGCAAATCAAATATATCTAGTAAATGCACATACGTATGTAAAACTGAAGTATAAGTAGTTTGACTGTAGATTATAGTAGATAATGGAACTAAATTGTGGAAATTTATTGTTTGTGCCTCTCTGCATTTACCAAAACAGCAGTGTAAGCTTGGTATGGTCCAAATTTGAGGAAATAAAAAGGATAACAATACAGATTTGACGAAGTGATTGAGAAGCGTAAATTGAGAACATTCAATCAGGGTATTAAACAAATTTGGTTCTATTTGGAACGGGAATGTACATGTGTTAAGTACGATCTATATCAACTAGATTTTGAATTCATAGATTTTTGGTATGAAAGAATAATTTGATAGTATTCATTGATAATTCTTAATGATATATAAAACTGTATATAGTATTTCAATAATATACAAAATAATAATTATTTATTAATCCAGATTATTATATTAAGTAATTGAAATTTAATGTATTTTTTAAGGCTATTGTTTGATAATGTATTTATTAAGGCTATTGATTGTTAATGTATTTATTAAGGCTACGTCACTTAAAATTACGTTAATATTATAATGAACCTTACATTAACGTTATAACAAACAATGTAATAATTGTGATTATAAATATATATGAATAAGTAGATGAATAAAGTATTAGCATAAAATATATGAAAACATTTAGCACAAAACAAGAATAAGAAATCTTATACAAGAATTTTTGTATAATTAATCAATCAATTCTATTTCATTAAATTAAATTAGGGTATACATACATTTATACGTAGAATTGAGGTTTATATATAAATTACGGTATATGATATATTTACTATTAAAATTGAAAATATTCTTGAAGGTTTTGCAAAATCTAACGAATTCTATTCGTGCGCCCGCCTCATCAAATTAGTGACGACTTTTAGCGCTGAGTGTTATTGTACAACTGAAGTTCATGGCGCAAAGACGTATTGATTCGTATGGTGTTTATTTTCTGCGAAATACGTCTTTTATTATCGTTTTTCTATCGTTTACATACACGCTACTACTGATTTCGTATAATTAACGTACGTTTTAAATCAATAATTAATTGAATATTGCTATTTATAATTAAATAATCTCTTTCTTTGATTGTGTGCGTCACACTCATAATTCGTACTATGAACTACCAAAACGGCATTTATCCTTGATCATTGTCCAATTCTTCTATAATTTTTGGCTTTATACATTTATTTGTTGATTTTGATTTCCTTTTGCACAGATAAGTGGTAATTGCCAAAAAAACTTTGAAACAATAAAGGGACGCCACGATGATGAACAATGCATCCATGCAATTATGACAACATCTGACTTATTTTAATGTAGGTGAGCATATTTTTACATCCATTTTCTTATTTTATTGCAATTGAGTAATTGACGACATTTATTTAATATTCAATTCATATACATTCTTACCAAATATTTTTTGAGGAGGAACGCTGACGATTCGATTCTGCGCATCGCGTCGTTTGAATACTGTGCAGATAATAAAAGTGCGCCAGATTTGATTTGATCGAAATCAAATATTTAAACAAATTAAATATTGCGGACAAATCGAATACAGTATGTATAATCCTTAATGGTGGACATTCAAAGTATGATTTTTACAAATCATTTATGTTACGATATATTCATAAATATTTAACTATATCGTGAAATATTTTACATTGCATAATAATATTTTGAATGTATTAATTACGTATTTCACAATTTCAATGCCATAGTTATTTATCCGTAAAAAATAAATAACGATTGGCTGATAATTTTGGAAAAAAAATATTTACTACCCAAACACTCTATCCCTTTCCCTATGATAAAATTTTTCTTTAAGAATTTTGGTAACCGTACGCAATGCGGTTGGTAGAGTCAGTGTTTATTCTGTCATGTAATTTTCAATACTTAGAGCACAATAGCTCTCATTAAATTCAAATAGAATATAATTTAATACGCGAAATTGGAGTCAGTGCTCTCGCCGGTTGTTACTTAAACGGGCGTGTTAATCTTTTAGATTTTTAACATACTTTTCCTTTTTTTTTGAAATATTCGTTTTCGAGTATCGTAGGGTAGTAGTATCGTAGGTCTCGCAAGAGGATACGGCCTCTCCTGGAACATAAGAATAAATACTTTTATATATTATATTCCAATATATTTTATTCTTTACATATTCTTAAAAATATGTTCTAATATCACGCGATTTATTGCAGATTTTTCATAATTATTTTTCTCTGTTCTTTAGGAAGGAAATGCTAGTGCTTCAAAACTAAACATGTAAGAATCTTTATATATCGTTTTTCAATTAATTTTATTTCATATATTTTTCCTCATTATTAATTAAAAAATAAAATCTAGTTTCAATTTCCTTTTTCGTTAAAGTGTCAAATTTCATTGTCTCAATTTTTTGGAACAATCATTGTAGTTTAACATAAGTAGCAATAATTTCTTAAAGGCTTTTACTCCTTTCTCTTTTTTCATTCCCTGGAAAAGATGTGATGATGCATCAAAAGCCAAGACTGTAAATAATTATTTGATATATTTCAATTAATTCTGTCATTTATTTTACATAAATTGTTATTAAATAAACATTGTATTTAACTGAAACTTTGACAAGTTTAAGTTTTTGGTTCTTGAAATGAGTACTAATATTAAATTTTACGTTTAGTAAATTCTTTCCGCCTCCATTTCTTTTATTCGAAGATTTCTGTTAACTAATTGGAATCATGATGATTCTTTTAGACAAATGTCATTACAACATTCCTCGCATCTAATCGTGAGTCGCAAGCTTTTCTGTTCCTCTAGCCATTCAATTATGCCGTAGAATGAAAGGTCCGAATCAACACGAGTGACTGATTGTAGTATATAAAATTCTTGACGAGCATAGTGACATGTTATTTGTTATAGCTGTGAGTAATAACATTTTTTAACTTGTGCTCATTAATTTAGGATAGGTTTCATTGCACCTCGCGTTTACTGTTAATATAACAATAATAATAATATGTAATAACAATTGTATAATAATAATTAATATGAATGTAATATTCACATTAAATTACAATATTACAAGAATTTATAAGAATGTTGACATATATAGTATCTGTGATTGAAAATCAGAGAGTATATTCATTTATATAATTAAAATATAGTCGATATGATTATTGGCAAAGATAAACGCACAATAAATAAAATATGAACATTCAATTAAATGATGAATGATTATTTGAATATATAGTGGAGAAGAAGAATACCATTCGACTTCGTTGATTACATGGAAATTTTAATTAGCAAAGAAATTAGTACATTACTAATAATGATAGTTACACAATTGTGAATAATATTATTTAATATTTTGAAATTTCTAAATTCAATATAATTTAAATTCAAACTTTTAAGTCTCAATATTATTCGAGTCAAAATGTATCAAATTTTATGTGCAAAAAGACATTTCACGACAGTTAGATTTCAGAGTCAAAGTCGTGACTTTAAATGTTTCATTTATTTTTAAAATGAGCTTTGATAAAGAAATCTCTTAGAGTCCATCAAATATGATACTATGTCCATTGAAGCACTGTTCCTTTTTCAATAAATATATTCATTACTGATATCTCTTATTCAAGTATAGTATTTAAGTAATTTATTAATTTTTTTGAGTAAATTATAATGTAGTGTTACTGAAAACAGTGATAAAGTCAGAGAATGCAGTTTCCTTAATTCGTTATAGAAGTGACATAAAATAAGTATATTAATCCTACCTTTAGCTTAGGATTTTCATGTTTAACTCTTTTTATGTTTATTGCCAGGACTTCATTCACTGGTGCTATTTGGGTCACAGAAAGGCAATGGATATGATGACAATACTTCATAAGTTTAATAATTTTTCAGCGACTAAAAGTATATAAGTGTATCGTGCACGCACTTTTCGCACGTGTGTATGCGATTAGGATGTGAAATTGCGTCGTTTTTACTATTAGTCCAAGCAATGTGCAATAATTCTCTAATTCTCCTAATTCTAATTTTTTATTACTTATTTCAAATATACTGAATAAGTGCATTATGTACGATGATGAATATTTAAATAAACTTTTGAATATTTAAATAAACTGAATGAATATTTAAATAAACTCTAATATACTGAATAAGTGCATTATGTACGATGATGAATATTTAAATAAACTTGAAATAAAAATAGAAATATATAAATGTTTTATTCAAATAATACAGATATTTTTATCACATTTTGAGCAATGGTCGCTAGCCTTCGTCAATCGATTTCAGGAAAACGGAACATAAATTAGAGTATGTTGCGTGCAACGCTCAGATGTCGGAGGCGTCCCGAGACATCATGTCTCTAGTGCAGGCTTGCACTCAGATGTATGTGTAACAACCGTAGAGTGTGTTTTAGGGTGCCTGTTTTGCCATTTCTGAAATATAGTTCGATTGGTTAGATAGCATACTGGTGTGAATGTGATTAATTATTTAGGTAGCAGCTTGTCATAGTCTCTGTTCGCGCGTGGGGAGCTGAGATTAGTGCAGATATTTTCGATCAGAGGGACTCCTGAACAAGATCAAACACCTCGATATAGTAGATGATTCACATAAGGCCTACATTTCGTAGGCGGTGTCTTTTCGGCAAAGTTGAGGACTTGTATCGATGAAATGACCCACTCGCTTCACCTCCTCGTGGGATTCCCTGGAGATCGGTGAAGGGCGCGTGTGCTCTCGAACACAGGTAGCGAATGTGTGAGTGGTCGAAAGGAAGGAGAAGTACAAACAACCAAACATGAAGAACAGCCAGAAGAAGACACAACTTACTGGTGCAGGAGGTTTCGGAACCTCCCGGGGACGTCCGAGCGGGCCCCAGGCGCATCGTTATCAGGCGTCCGCGAGGAGACTGTGCGAAGAGTGGACCCCAGACTCCACGTATAGACGATTATTGAGATGAATCAGAACGTAAACATTGGAAGTGCAAAGCAAAGGGCAGAATGCTACTAGTTCAGTTGGTATCGGTACCCCCGGTCTGTATGGTCCCTCTCACGGTTCGAGGCCATTGTCTCTCATGGACGAGGTACGCGACGTGGTGTCTCAGCACCACACTCGACGGGCGCTAGTCCTTGGGGGATTCAATGCGAAGTCCACAGCCTGGGGCTCCCCAGCTATTGAACCTAGGGGCAGGGTGGTCGCCGAGTGTGTGGCGAACTTGGACATGCGGCTATTAAACAGAGACTGTGCAAGCAGCGGTCTGCCACGTTACGGACTGGAAAGTGATGAAGGCCACCGAGACGCTCAGCCATCACCGCTATATCTTCACGCGCATTTTATCAAGCGAAATGCGCCGGGAAGAAGAGGAAAGCAGAAGAGCTCGGAGCAGCCGAGAAGAGGATAGGCGATAAAAAGGATGAACGCGTACATACGGGCTGCAATCGCGGACTTCTAGCCTTTCCGAGATGCCAAAGGAACATGCGAGGTACGTCGAAGCGAAACACTTTCAGCAAACGATGGATGCAGTCTTTGATGCAGCCATGCCTCGCGCCCGTATCATCGGTCGAACCATCGTGTACTGGTGGTCATTACAGATCGTGGAGTGCGAGTTACATGCTGGCTCAGACGCCCTTGGTATATGAGGGAGGGCAAATAAAAGGTCCGAAACGAGGCAAGAGAGGAGAACCATTATGCAATCTATAAAGAGGCCGTAAACTTCCTCAAGAGGATAATCAACGAAACCCAGGCGCGAAGCTGGGATAATCTCCTGGACACGCAAGACCGGGAACCTTGGGATCGTTTGACTTGTTCTGGGCAAGATCCGACAGAGAGCCCCGCCCGTCACGGAATCGATCGGCCTGGAGACTTTGGAGCGAATCCTAATGGCGTTCTTTCCGGGGGGTAAAGAAGAGAACCGGTAACCGCCGAAAGAGAGGGCCGCGAGATTGAATATCCTTCCATTTCGGAGGAGGAATTGGCGGAGGCGATAAAAAAAATGGAAGGACAAAATACCGCGCCCGGGCCTGACGGGGTCCCTGGTCATGTGCTTTCCCTGGCGCTTAGTGCGCTTGGCCCCAATCGCAGGTGTCTGGATGACTGGAGGCAGAAATAATCCCAGGCAAGTGGATGAACGCAGGACTCGTTCTGATATCAAACCGGATCGGGCTTGCAGCGTAAAGACCGATATGCCTTCCGGCAAGGTCGGTAGAATCTTCAAGAGGATAGTGGCCAATAGGATTTTTAGTCACATGTCACTAGTGAGTCTCAATCTTTGCGATAGCCAATACAGTTTTTGTATAAGCTCCAAGATTGACGCCATGGAACGTGTCAGGATTGTGACGTTCACTAAGGGGGAGTGACGTTGACGGTATCTATCGATATCGTGAAATCATTTAACTGCCTTCCCTGGGATAGAATTAGGGAGGCCCCGTCTCTTAATGGAGTCCCTCACTATCTGCGAAGGATAGTAGGTGACTACTTTAGCTGGAGAAACATCGAGTTCCCCTCGGATGGGGACACAGTTACGCGTCGGAAAATTAGCCGCGAGATTCTGCAGGAGTCGATCTTGGACACTCCTGCGGAACATCGGCTTTAATTACGTTCTAGAGGCAACGCTTCCTCCTGGCATGCAGATGATCTGCTTCGACACCTTGCTTGCAGTGGTCAAAACA
This sequence comes from Lepidotrigona ventralis hoosana, assembly GCA_002806875.1. NCBI lineage: Eukaryota > Metazoa > Arthropoda > Insecta > Hymenoptera > Apidae > Lepidotrigona > Lepidotrigona ventralis. Next base: position 28,273 of record NIPQ01090544.1, read on the forward strand.
TGGACCCGCCAGCTAGGGCTAGAGGTTTCTGTGGAAAAGACTCATGCGAATTGACTCCACGACCTCTCTCGGTCAGGGAGACAGTCCTAAATGTAGCTTATGATAGATGGAAAGCGGATACACATCCAAGAGACCATCAAGTAACTCGCGCTCATGCTGGACGGCCGGATGAGCTTTTCACACAACTCGCGCCTAGGATAGAGCGGGTTCCTGCCCTCCTTGGCCGAATCCTACCGAACATTTGGGAGCCCCAATTTAGAGTCCGTCACCTCCTGTAGGGATCGTCAAGTCCATGGCTCTGCACGGAGTCTCAATAAGCCTCTGGAATAAGGGCCTAAAGAGAAAAGTCAGAGAGATACTGTTCTAGATACAGCGCGTCATGGCCATTAGAGCTGTACGTGCGTATCGATCGGTATCTTTTCAGGCGACCGTGGCTCTTGCTAGAATAATTCCACTCGACCTTCAGGCCGTGGCAAAAGCCAATGTCTACCGTGTGCGGAAACCAGGCGGCAATCCGAAATTGGAAGAAAAAATCGGCAATTGGCGAAAGACAGCCCAAGACCGAGCTTTGCGGAAATGGAAAGCAGAGCTGGAGGAATGGAAAGCAGAGCTGGAGGAAAACAGAAAGCAAACGGATGGCCAGCGCGATCCTCCCCGACTGGGACTAGTGGTAGTATTGCACCCTGTGAGTTCCTGCATCGAACTGAAGCGGAGAACTCAACTGTGTGCTTCGTTCTATGCGGAGCCAAGAAGGACTCTACTCAGCACACCGTTCAAAGAACAAAATACCGAGCTCAGGATAGCCATAGGAGAAGACCTCTCACCGGCAATATTAGTGCGAGCCTTGATCGCGCGACAAACACAGCGGAAAACGGTCTGTGAACTGGTAATGACCTTCAAGGAAAACAATGAAAGGAGCCGGGATATGCCGAATCCGGCCAGAAGAGGAAGACGGTGCCGAGAGGCGAATGTAAGTCGCATTAGGGGACCCAATGGTCTCAGGGCGCCATAAAAGAAAAAAGAAGAATGAAGAGGTCGTAGGCTAATGCCCGGTTTAGATCTTATACGATCGTATAAGCCTAGGGTCGTCGGTAAGGGCCGCCTCCTCACAGCAAACGACCCCAAAGGGGCTCGACGCTGGGAATAGTCCTCGGAGTCGCTGCTTTGATCGTAATAGGATGTGCGAGAGGACCTCGCTTCCTCTTCGAAGGATAGGCCGAAAGACAAAGGCGCGGCTGGGGACGACGTCGCGAGGTTATCTGGAAATTCCAGACGCCTCCACCTCACCGCCCAAACGCAAGAGGTAGGCCATTGTGGAACTTTTAGTCTGTAAAAATCCGGCAAACCTGCCACCCCCTTCAATGGATTAGGTGTCTTTCGAAGATTTCCTCCACGTAAAAAGAAAAAGTCTCTGTTCGTGCTTCCGCTTTTCGCGTGTCCAACCTGTTTCTGGAAATGCAATTTGAAAATCGATATTGAAAGTGGCACAAATGGACCATGCCACCTGTTTCTGCAATTACTCTTCGATTTTTCGAATTTAGTACCTTGGTCGCGATCACGGATGGGTCGCAGGTAGGTCTCGATACAAGCTTTTATGGTAACTATATACTGCTCGTTTTTACTGACGGACAACGATCTTTATGATCGATGGTCGTTCATGTGTATTTGAAGTAGCAATCGCAATTTATATTTTCATTTCATCTTTATATCCAGAAATCTTAAGCCTAGGTTCATGTTACAGCAAGCATCGCGTCCAAAGAAAAAGGAGGACTGAAAAATTGCCATAAAAGGAGCCTGCAACAAATGGCTTATTATCCTCTAGATGGGAAATACATCTGAAGAATTGGAAGTCATTCTTATTACTATTTTGTCACTATGCTCTCATTCAGAATTTGTAGCATATAGTATTTCTTTTTCTTTTGTGGCCGATATAGGTCTACTATCATAAAATTGGGCAAGTCGCGATTTTTTCTTAGTGTTTCGAGAAATTAATTGCGGGTTTTATTAGAGTTATGAATTAATGAATATTCCGGGTTGTGTATTATATCTGTAAAAGAATATATATTTCAGATTGCATTTGAGTTTGCTATAGTGTTGCAAATTTTAAAATATCCCGATTATATTTTATAATTTCCTTTATTACAAAGGAACTTGGAACTAAATGAAAAATTTGTTAAAATAACTATTTATCTTGACCGCGAATAATTAATATAGCTTCTGTTGAATTTCTTGAATTGAATTAGTTAATTGAATTGAAGTTAATTTCGTTATAAAAATTAGATATATTTTTGGTTGTGTTTGTTTCGATGACTTTCTTAGTATTGCATTGGTCAACGCAACAAATGTCGCTTTTCTTTAAATAATGTTGCATTAATAAAATACCTACATTCATTTCACTTCAAGATTGTGGAAGTACGTTTTTAAATCGCATGATGCACTTAAAACAGTCGCATAGATGTTTGTCAGCAGTTTTCACTATATCTGCACTGGAATCCCGTAATTATTATTGTGAATATTTTAACATGAGTGCATAAAGTAATATTTTCTATCGTTACGAAAATAAAATGTCCTGCTGTATTTTCGGGAGTTCAGTATTCATTTTAATTGTGTAAAATAGTAAGGTAATTATTATTGTTAACATTTAAAGACCACTTGTAATTATTATTATTTAACATTTAAAGACCACTTTCACTTCAATAAATTAGTGTTGCAAAATTCAAAGTTATTCCATTGCCGGTTTATAGTCCGGGTTTGTATTCAGTTGATATTGATTATATTTTGGTAGCACTTCTGGCTACTAATTTACTTTTCTTTTCAGCGTCGCTTATTGCCGTAGTGTTTGTTTTTGAAAATGAGTTGCTAAAAATATATTTGTTACACAACAATAATATTTTTTAATTGCTACGGTAGTGTTTATAGCTACTATGATTTTGACATGATTTCAGTAAATAATTATATTGATATTCATATTCATATGAATAAATATGAATATAGTTTAAGCATTTCTTAGGATGAATATCAGTGAATGTCCATTATTAGAATTTATTTTCCCCATTTATAATAGATTTCTTTTATAATAAATGGCTTGATATTCCTGTTTGTTTAATTTCTTGTCTGATTAAATGCCAATTACTTGTAATATTAATTTAAGAAATAAGTGGCAGATTTATATTAAGTTGCAGATTTCTCGGAAGTTTCAAATTTATAGTCACATGAATATAAAACAATAACTCAGAAATGGGACGATGATAACAAATGATATAAATTTGAGAAAATAAAGTCCTTTTATTGGTAATTGATAAGAAAATAACATTTTGCAGAGTTTTATTAACTTTTAGGTTTTTTTAGTTTATTTCAGACACTATTTTGACATCAGCAGAAGAAAACTCTTACCCCACCCCATGTACAATATAATATCCCATTCATTCTCTTTATTGCATTTTGTTCTTATACAGAGAACTTCTTCATAAATAGATCTTCCTGGAACCAGGATCTTACGTTATTTTCGCTGTAATATTCCTTTGCAGTTTTTTTAAACACATCACAGAACGCGTCGCGACCTGATGGCTAACATCGAAGAAAGTTCCTCGGAACCGATGGCTAAAGTCGAAGCTCGGTGCTCGGGCTGATGTCTAACATCGGAAGTTGTTTCTCGAACAACGAATTACGTTTCGCGGCATAATAGCTAACATCGACAAACGTTGCGCGACCATATGCCAAACATCAAGGGCCGTTTCTCGGTCTCATAGCTGATTTCGAATGTCGTTTCACGGCCTGAGTAACATTGAAGTACGTTTCCCGGTCTTATGGCTAACATCGAAGAACATTTTCCGGCCTCATGTCTAACATCGAAGTACGTTTCTCGGCCTAAATTCTAACATTAAAAGTCGTTTTTCGGCCTGATGGATGACATCGAAGGAAATTTTTCTGCCTAATGACTAACATCGAAGGTCGTTTTTTGGTCTGATGGATAATTTCGAAGGGTATTTCTTGGCCTGAGGGCTGATTTCGAATGTCGTTCCTCAGCCTAATGGCTAATATCGAAGGATTTTTTTCTGATTGATGGCTAATATCGAAGTTCGTTTGATCGGTATGGCTAACATCGAAGGAAGTTTCACGATCTGATGTATAGCATTAATTGTCATTTCTCTGCCTGATATCTAACATCGTAGGTCATTTCACAGCCGGATGGATAACAACAAATGACGTCTTCCGGACGATGGCTAACATCGAAGTACGTTTTTCTGCCTGATGGCGAACATTCGAAAGGCGATTCCGGGCATTAAGTCTAATATCGAAGGAAGACCTCTGGCCGTATGGCTTACATCGATGTTGGTTTCTCGTAATGATAGATAACATCTACGTTCTTTGGACTGAAGGCTAACACAGAAGTACTTTATTCTGCCTGAAGGCTAACATCAAAGCAAGCTTCTCGGCCTGATGTCTAACATTGAATGTTGCTTCTCAGCCCGAAGATCATTAAGGTTCAATTCGTCACGGATGATAACATTGAAAGTCATTTCTCGGCCTTATGGCTATCATCGAAGAAAGGGTTACGCACTGATGCATAACATCGAAGTAGTTTCCTCTGCATGATGTCTGACATCGGGGTTCGTTTCTCTGCCTGATGACTGATATCGAATTAAGTTCCCCGGCCTGATGTCCAACATCGGATTAGGTGTCTTGGAATGATGGCTAATATCGATGAACGTATATCGATGTCCGCCTAATGGTTAACATCGAAGGATGTTTCTCGGTCTGATTACTAACATCGAAGTTCGTTTCTCGGCCTGAGTGACAACATCGTAACACGTTCCTAGACCCGATTACTAACGTTGGAATACATATCAGGACCTGATATCTACCATCAATGGAAGTATCACGACCGGATTGCTAACGTTGAAGTTCGTCTCTCGGCCGGATGGCTCACGTTGAATTACGTTCCTCCGCATAATCGCTAACAATGAAGTAATTTTCTCGGCATGACTGCTAACAATGTAGGTAATTCCTAATCCTGATTGCTATCAGCGTAAATGGTTTCTCGGCCTAATGGCTAACATCGAATATCGTCTCTCGGCTTGATGGCTAACATCGACATACGTTCCTCGTATGTACTGACCGCTCCATACGGTCTTAAACGCATTGCGTGTAATTATAGAAAATCGTCAATTCGAGAAAATATATTGACAGAATAAATGTCGAAGAATTTGAATGGCCATATGTAAGTGCCGAAACGCACCGGGAGATCGTCACATTTCGAGGTTGATAAATAATTCTAAATGATGCTTGGATATTAAAAAATTTCGCTCATTGTGATCCCTGCGGTCCGTAGGATAATTAAAGACCACCAGATCCATGAAATATATTGATACGATGATTGAAGAATATTTTCAAGTAGCAATTGCGATCCTCATTCGATGTACCGGGGAGCCATAACACTTCTGTTTCTTCAAATGCCTTTAAATCGTCGTTTAACAAATTATTTTCACATTGATCCTCGCAAGGCGTGGAATAATATAGGTCAATCAGTTCGAGATTATTCATTTTTGCGGAGGATGTCGAGAATTATCGAATATTATATGTAAACAGCTTTCCACGTATCGGATAACCGTAATACTTCTGGATTGACAAAACAATATTAGATCATCCTTATATTTCAAAAAATTTTAGTAAATGACCTTAGTTCGTCGTTGTGTATTAAAAAACTTTGTTCATGATGATCACCACGATACAGAGAATAATGTTAAAACATCGTAAAGACATAATGTATTGTCAAGGTGAATGTCTAGAATTTTCAAAGTGGATATTTAAACTACTATCCACATACCTGAAACCCTTTAGTTTCAAGCTCGATAAATAATATTAGATCTTCCTTGTATATTAAAAAGTTGTGTTCATTGTAATTCACTCGGTACTTGAATAGTAGAAAACCGTAAGACTGAGATAATAAATCGACACCATGAATGTCGTGAATTTTAAAGGAACATATTTGTACTTCACTCCAAGTACCAAAACTCCGTAATATTTCAGGCTCGATAAATAATATTAGATTGTCCTTTATATTAGAATATTTTGAACATAATGATTCCTGCTATGCGTATAATAATATTAAACGATCGAAATTTTGTATTGATTAAGTGTATGTCGAGTATTCTTAATGCGCATATGCAAACCTAATTCCTCATACCTGAAAACCGTAATATTTCAGAAACTATATATAGTATTAGAACGTCGTTGTGCAATAAAATATTTTGTTCATAGTGAACCAGCGATGCTTAGAATAACAAAAGAGTGGAGGTCAGTATGATACATTGCCAGATGTCGAATATTTTGAATGTTCACATGTAAATACCGATCCATACCAGATGAGAGTACCAGATCCATACCAGATTCAGCACTAATATTTTATGTTAGAACGTCATTAAATATTAAACAGTTGTGATCGTAATGATTTCCGCGACGCGTAGAATAATATAAGACAATCAAATCGGGATTGTGTATTGATACGATGAATATCGAGAATTTTCAAGAGGCATATTGGAAAATCATTCCCTTTACTGAAACACCGTAACTTCAGTGTCGATAAATGATGTTGGATCGTCGTTATATTATTACAAGTTTTCTTGTGGTTCACAGCTTTGAGAAGAATAAGATCATTAGTTCGAGATAATATATCGATACGGAAGATGTCGAGATTTTAGGTAGGCATATGTATACCTCATTTCACGTACCGGAACACTGTAATATTTCAGGGCCGATAAATAATAGTAGATTGCCGTTATATAAAAAATAGCCGTTTTCATGTTGAACACTGCAATCTGAATAGTAACATAACCATCATCAGATCGATGTGATATATTGACAGAATTAATGTTGATAATTTTGAATTGTCATATGTACACCTCATTCCACGTACCGGAACATAGTAATATTTCAGGCTCAATAAATAATATTAGATGATATTTGTGTAAAAAAGTTCATTGTGTAAAAAAGTTCATTGTGAACTCGGCGAGTCGTTGAATGACATAAGACTATAAAGTCGATATGATACACTGACTTGAATGAATTAAAAAATCTTTGAAGTGTTTTACGTAAACTTCATTCCATGTATTGGAACGCCATAACATTTCAGGCTAGGTAAATAATATTAGATGAGATTTTTGTACAAAAAAGTCGTTCCATTGTGAACCCCGCGATGCGTAAAGTATTATAAGACCAGAAAACAGGAATGATATACCGACAGAATGAATGTCGAAAACTCTGAATTGTCATATGTAAACCTCATACCACGTAACAGAACTTCGTAATATTTCAGGCCCGATAAATAATATTAAATGATATTTATGTAAAACAAGATGTTGTTCATTGTGAACCTCGAGTTTCATAATATAGTATAATATATTGATATAGTATAATATCTCGTTATGATATTTTGACAGAATTAATTTGGAAAATTTGGAATGGTCATATGTAAATCTCATTTCTCGTACTGTATATTTCAGACATGATACATAAAAACGACTTTATTACGAGAATTAATGTTTCCCTTGGGGAAACATTCCGCCCGAAAGGTGGTACAATAAACGCTTACAAAGCTGCCACTAAGGCAAGAAAATACATTTTGTTATTAAGAAATTGCAGAGCTGAATGTATTCTCGCGTATCTCTGCAATTTATGAGACGCGTACACACACTTATTTGCCCGAAGGCCACACTACACGCGGAATAAGAAAATTATAGTTCTTATAGTTCTCTAGAATTATATTTCCGGCAGCATTACGCGTGTTGTAATGTAATATATATCGACAAGCACTTACACTTACACGCAGCGAGTACACGCTGGTGACGGTACCGCAGAGAAATAACAAGAAGCCTGGTGCGAATGAGCCAGCCTCTGAAAAAAGTAAAAATATAAAAAACGAAGAAGACAGAAAATTTCAGACTCTGGTACAAATTCCTCGACTTAGTGGCGACGTGCGTGCCCGATGATTGGAGAACACACGACTCAGTAATGATCGTGGCGGCTCGGGCGTCGACATCGCCCGACAATCTACGATTGTGTCCTGGCTAGTTTGAACGTGGCCTTCGGTGGCGGGGTGTGTGAAACGCGCCTAAAGTCGAATCGGCCCCGGTCATCGTTCGGCTTCGCCCGAACGCAGAGTAATAGATGGATTCACTATGTAAAAAGCCCAGTACATGCTTTTAAAGGAGACGAACACATTCCAGCGAGGAAGTAGTCGCGCATTCTGCTCCATGAGAGTCCAGTAGCGGCCTTATCCGCTGTCAGAGGCTTCGCCATGGAGAGGGAAAGAGATGCCGTTGCCGATAACGGTACGCCGGCAATGGATGGCACTGGCGATGGCGGGTATGCGTTTTCGGTGATACGGCATGTGGATGTTTCTACGGCGATGCAGTACGTGGACACCGGTCCCTGGTTCTCATGCTCGTGGCCGAAGATGGCGAAATTGCTCCTCCTGACGGGCCGATAGATGGCCCGGTACCCGGACCATTCCGGGGGCGCTGGCCGTGCAAAGTGTCTCTACGTCCATATACCTGTGGTGTTGTAGTGCCGGTGGGCAAGGGTAGTGTTCAGGCTTTCGTCACCCTTCTCGTCAAGTGTGGCGGCTTCCCGTAGTGGTCCATCGAAGAGGGGATTTCCAGAGCCGGGAATCCTGCTCCTTCTGCCACACGGATGTAGGGCATCTTCCTTATCCTCGAGCTGGGTCGTTGCTGCCGTCGTGGGAATCCTGGGTCCGGAGGGGTCTGTGCCACCATACTCACTGCCATGGTGAGAGGGAAGCCCGATCCCTGTTGGAGCTCCTGGATTTTAAGAGCTTTCTCCTCACCTCAGACCCATGGTTGGAGATCCGGTAGTCAACAGCCGGGGAGAGCCTCCGGAGAGGTGTCTTCCTGCTCGTCGCCGCTCTTCGCGCTTGGATCACCACGTCTTGGATCACCACGTCTTCCACGACGAAGCGGATGGTCCTTGGAAGGCGCCGTTTTCACTGTTGCACAATTACGCCAAGTACCTTCAAGAGGAGCAGTGCGTCCTTGAATCCTCCTCGCCTCCTCAGGGTCTTCGTGCGCGTTCTGATGCTGTTGGAGGCTGCACTCACCACACTCGCGGCCGCCGTGTAGTACCGATTCCACTCGTGTACTGTCTGATAGCACGCGCAAATATAGAATGCAAGCAGGGTTTAGCAACGGAAAAGTCATTCTGTGCACATGCTAAAAGAAAAGAAAAGATGTATAGAAACTCAACTGATCCCCGCCAGAGGATCTAAGAATAAACATATATATCATCGGCTGTGTCATGGCGCAAGTAGCCTTGGCGACATAACCGAAGTCATGAATAATAAAAAGAAAAGAAATGTTCCGCGCTAGAGGACTTATTTAAAAAAAAGAGTTGCAGCTGTGCTATTGAGTTAATATAAATATAAATATAGATGTAAATGTAAGTAAATATAAGTAAAAATTAATGTAAAATAAATAATAATAAAGAGAAAAATTGAAAATAGATAAAGGTACACATAACCAGAGACAGGAAGGCGTAACGAATGAAATGAGATTAAAATTAAAATTAAAGTAGAATCGGCGAGGAGTGGAGAATTCACATCGAGGAAGAAAGCTATTCTTTATTATGTCTAGTATACCTTCAAGTGCTATTGGAAATGAAGTGTACAGAATTACATTAATAGTTAGATGATCCAGTACTAAGACTAGATATTGTAAAACCAAAAAAATAATGAGAGGGGGAAATGCTCCAGACTTCGCCGACACCAAGGCTCGTGCGTCGACTCTGGTTATGGTTGAGGGCTCGAGTGGCTGCGCTTTCATGGCCTCGGAGACGTTTACGTTTAAATTGTTCGCGTCGATCGCGGACTGATTTTCGTGAACGGAAGCATGCGTTTGCGTGATCGTGGGGGACGCCTCATCCTGCGTTGTCGATCCCATCACGCGGTACTGCCGGATACCCGAGATGTGCTCGACGTGTACGTCCCGGAGCCATGATCTCCAAGAACATGCGCCGACTCATCAAGCGTACCGCAGCAAAGAGGTGAGACTGTTGTTGTGAGAGTGTCAGACGCCTAGGACGCCCACGACGAAGCCCTCGACGTTAACGATGTACCCGCGTCTTCTCAATGTCTCCGCAAGCGGCTGATATATGTGGATTTCCTCGATCCCTGCACTTCCGAGCGAATCAAACTTATACTCGAAAGACACGGTAACATCGATCACGACGATAGTCCTGGACGGCTCGTGCGTCACAACTACAGGACGCTATGCCCGCAGTTCTTCGCCGACACGCGGGAAGCCGTAGGCGTTAATCCACGATTCTCCGGGAAGCCTGAAGACCGTTTCAAGCCTCTCGAAAAAGGCATTGTGGCGTAATTTCCGAGAGGCCGCTTGAGGGCCGCAGAGACAAAGCATGTGGGGCAACATCTCCAATTGGTACCCGCACCGCAGACATCTCCGGTCACTTTCGCTCCATCGAGGCACCCCATTTATGGGAAGCACGTCGAGGCGTGCGCGATGCACAAAGCGCCAATCGGCGAAACGGAGGTATGAAGCGATTGCTCGTTCCATGACGGGAAGTCGCGCCGAAGATATTGCCCTGTTCCGGATTCGCGATAAATACGGGCATGTAGTGCTCCGAAACAGCGGTCCTCATTCGGCCTATGACTTGCCGCTTGGCGTTCGGAGGAATGATCACTCTCAAAACACCGTCTGCTAGGCACTCCAGCGTGCCTAGCTCGAGAGCATACATCGAGCAGGGTACCAGCGCCAACAGAAGCTGAATCACCTCAAAGCTGCCAATCTGAACCGCAATCAAAACGACTGGTGGACGGCAACGACAGTTCCACCTCGTGAAAAAGGTTAGGCGTACACCGCATTTTCAAGCGGACGACGTTTTCCAACGTCGATCTCGCAAAGTCTGCAACCGCCGGGTCATCTGCGTTCAGAATTTTGAAAGCATGGGCCACGACGGCAACGGCCGAAGTGTTCGCCAACGGAGAGAGCCCCTATCCCCCAGAAGGGGATAATGAAAACCACTTCTGCGCTGGCATATTGGGCGAGGTTCAACCATCCCTTCACCATACGTTTTAGGATCCGGACAAGCTCCGCTAATGGCAATTCCAGGACGGCTACCACTCAGTAAGATGTCAATGTGCGGCAACAGTAAAGTCGCCACTGTCTCGATTTTCTGTCAGGGGGAGAGCAATAACGCGCTGACCTCCTACAGGTCGGCGAGCAGGTCTCAGATGGCACGGTACTAATTCTGGTCGATGGTGGACGCAGATATCTCCTTGTTATATACTGGAAGCTGTTAACACGCGAAGTGAAAGAACGTAGGGATCGGTTCTCCCCTGGTCCCACTTTGCAATGTCGCGCAATTAAGGGTGCTGAAGTAGAGTCTCAACGACTTTGCAACAGACTCAACCGTCAAAAGAAGTAGCCCCATGCTGCGGGAGTTCGCGACGAACAACGAAATGCCGTCCGCGTACGCCACGGGCGTCACTCTCAAACCTGGCTCCCGAAATCATTGCCGCTAGGACCAGTCGAAAACCAGGTCAAAGGTTATCGGACACAAGTGGCAGCTCTGTCGCACCGCCGCCAGCATGAGGATGAAGTCAGTGTACTCGTCGCGGGTCCTCACGCGTACCGTGGAGCCGTTATAAAGGCTGGAAACGATATCGACAACACTTTCATATACGGTGGCATCGACGAGGCTGCGTTCGAAGACCTCGTGGGGGTCCGAGGCAAATGAGAACACCACCTCTCTCTTCTGATTGTGAGCGCACTCCATCGCACAACATCATTGCAACATCAAGGAGTGTTCGAGGCACACTTCATGCGGAATATATCCCTTCTGGGCCCGGCTGAGACGTTCGTTCGCGGAACCCTTACGTGTAAGGCGATCGACCAACAAAGCGGCAAACAGTTAGACGACGATATTTCCTATCGTAATGGGCCGCCTGTTACTTCGGTATTCTGGAGAGTCCTTTCTGGAGAGTCCTTTCTGTAAATAAATACGATTAAACTCTCTTTCCAACAGAGGGGAATGCGTCCTACTCGGAAACAAACTTTAAAATGAGCAGTTAAGAATGCAGTTTCTTGGTCAACTCTCCTGATGTCGCCATAGGTGATCGCATCGTGTCCAAGGGACGATTTGTGCATCTTCCTGAGCCGACGAAGCACCTCGGACGACTCGAGAGGGGCGATCAGTGCATCGCTTGATTCCGCCGTATAACAGGACGAAGGGAGTGGACAGAGCGTTCCGTTCGCGCAAAGGTCTTTGTACAGAGCCCTTGGATCGTCTCCTCGGGCAATTCACAGGAAGAGGAGAACTAGTGGAGTATCTCCCCGATCGCACGCTTACGGCCGGTCCAGCACAACCTCTGCAATTTCGCGCAATCCCTTGTCCATTCCTCTCTACTGGGAAGGGTCTCATTAACCTGAGTACCGGGGCGTATATCCTGGTGTGTCATGCTGCTCGCCGTGTGAGACTGACCGAACGACGCGAAGCGATTGTTGCTCGCGGTAGCTTTCGCGTTCACTTTAGTTTTCGTGTGTGCTAGCATNCCCACCCCCCCCCCGGGGGGGGGGGGGGGCAAAAGCTGGGCCACACTCGCGGTGACGGCACCCAAATCTTCGATCGTCCGCGCGGCTATCGCGTTCTCCACAAGACGAGCCCGTGTCCTCGTCGCCGCTAATCTGGCGGAAAGCGATTCTTCGTACACCACAATGCGGGATTCGCGCCGGTTACACATCTCAACTGGAGAAGGCCTACATCATTCGGCATCATCCTGCATTATCCTGCTGAAACATCCAAATCGCTGACAGACAGTGGAGGGCGCATTATTCTCGCCGCCCCGTCGGCCACCGACGCGGGATACAGTCCTGGCTCCGCGCTGTCATATTGTCCGTTGTTGTTATTGCTCTTGCTGCTGAAAAATTGCTGTGTTCTGTCCCGGATCCTTCATCGGTGGAAGGAGGGACCAAGCGCAGTTCTCTTCTCTCTTCTCTCGCTGAGTCGCTGTTGACAGATCCTCCGCAGGTACATCGGCAGGAGCGCCCTTGGACGGTCGCGGAACGCACAGTGCTTGGCCGCACATTTGTACAAACGCTGCACGTACCCACGCAGAAGCGCAAACATGAATTACGCCCGGATATACCAGCATCGAAGAGCACCGGACAGATGTGCCACTCGCTGCTGCCGTTGTGGTCGCTATGCAGTCCAGTCGATGTGATCCGAGTACCGTGACAGCGCGGGAGTTTGCATGCTGCAGCATGATGCGTTTGTCGGACACTACTGCAGTCCGACGACTTTCGACGTCGTCGTCGTCGTTGTTGTTGATGTCGAACAGCTCCCCAGGGGATCGAATGGCCGGTTGCGGAGGCGAACCTGATAGTGCTATTCCACTGACTCTATTGGGCAGGTAACGAGTCGGAGAAGCCGCCGCACAAGTACACAACATTGATGTTTTTTTAGGGATGGTGGTGCTTTAGGTATTTCGACATGACATGCAGCTTGCAGAAACCACTGCCCTTCATCGCCGTGGTCAAATACAACGTAAAAACACGAGCAAGTTAAGAAACAAGGAAGGGGCCAATATATCAAGTTTGGCACAACCAGTTTGAAGAGATGGTGGTCGCTCAATAAACGTCGAAAATAAAAAACCGCTGTGTCTTCTCCAGGCAAGTAGGTGTATCCAATTCCCCTCCTCAGAGGACATCGAACGTGGGTATGCCCTATCATACTCGAGGTGCTCGAGGTGGAAACTACAACTTGATCTTAGTTGATCTTAGTCAGACCCAGAAACGTTGCGGGATGTTTTCCGTCAGAATGAGAAACGGTATGTTAGCTATCAGGCCGAGAAAAGTTTTGAGATGTTAGCCTTCCAGCAGAACTTTTCCGGGATGTTATATGACAGGCCGAGAAACGTCCTGGGCTCATAGACATCAGGCCGAGGAACATTCTGAGCTGTTATCCGTCAGGCCAAGAAACGTTCTGTAATGATAGCCGTCAAGCCGAGAAACGTTATGGGATCTTAGGCGTCGGGCCAAGAAAGGATCTGGTATGTTAGCCGTCAGGCAGAGAAACGTTCTGCAATGTTTCCATGAGACCACGAAATGTTATGGTATCTTAGCCACTTGGCCGAGTAACGTAATGCGATCACAGTCATCAGACCGAGAAACGTCGTGGGATATTAGAAACTGGCCGACAAAGGTTAACAACAATGTTAAGCTTCGGGCAGGTATACTTCCTGTGATATTTGTCATCCGGCCGAGAAACTTTCTGGGAACTTAGACATCAGGCCGAGAAACGTTCTTTAATCTTAGATATCTACCCGATATATATTCAGAGATGTTAGACGTTATGCCGTGAAAAGTCCTGTTATCGTATACTTCTGTCCGAGAAACGTTCTGAGACCATAGGCATCACGCCGATAATCGTTCTGTGATCTAAGCCAAAAGGCCGAGAAACGTTCTGTGATGTTAGCCATCAGGATTAGAAATGTTCTGGGACGTTAGGCATCAGGTCATAAACGTTCTGGAATCATATATATCAGGCCGGAAAACGTTTTGGGCTGGTAGCCATCTGGCTTCGGAACGTGCTGGAAACTTATACAGCAGGCCAGTACTTCTGGTATCTTAGCCACCGGACCGAGAAGCTAACTGGTATCTTAGTCATCGGGACGAGGAAATTTCTTGGATATTATCCATCAGTCCGAGAAATAGTTTGTTAGCCATCAGACCGGGTAACGTTTTGTGGTGCTAACCAACAGGCAGAGAAAGTTTCTGGGATGTTAGCCATCAGTAAGTGAAACGTTCTGCGTTCACAGACATTCCATCAGGTCAAGAAACGTACTATGATCTTATCCATCAGGCCGGGTGACGTTCTGCAATATTAGCCATCAAGGCGTGATACGTTGTGTGATCTTCGGCATCAGGCCGAGAAACGTTCTGAGGCCATCAGGCCAATGTATGTTCTGTGATCTTATCCATCAAGTCGTTCAGGTATCTTAGCCATTAGGCCGAAATACGTTCTGGGATCTTAGATATCCGGTCGAGAAACATTCTGGGATCTTAGACATCAAGTCGAGAAACGTTCTTTGATCTTAGACATTAGGCCGAAAAATGTTACGGGATCTTAACCATCAGGCCGAGAAAAGTCTGAGATCTTGCCATCAGTCCGAAGAACACTTTGTTATCTTAGCCATTTGGCCGATATACGTTCTGGTACCTTATCCATGAGACAATGAAACATTCTGTGCTCTTAGCCACCAGACCAAGAAACGTTGTGTGATCTTAACCATCAGGCCGAGAAATGTTCAAAGATATTAAATATCATACCGAGAAACTTTATGTGATCTTAGCCATCAGGCCGTGAAACATTCTAGGATGTTAGATGTCATGCCGTGAAATGCTCTATCATCGTATACTTCAGTCCGAGAAACGGTCTGAGACCATAGGCATCAGGCCAAGAATCGTTCTGTGATCTAAGCCAAAAGACCGAGAAACGTTCTGTGATGTTAGCCATCAGGACTAGAAACGTTCTGGGACGTTAGGCATCAGGTCGATAAACGTTCTGGGATCATAGACATCAGGCCGGGAAACGTTCTGAGCTGGCAGCCATCTGGCCGCGGAACATGCTGGAAACTTATCCAGCAGGCCAGTAGACTTTCTGGTATATTAGCCACCAGGCCGAGAATCGTTCTGTGTTGTTAGCCATCAGGTCGTGAAATATTCTAGAACGTTAACCATTAGGCCGAGAAAAGTTTTGAGATCTTAGCCACCAGGCCGAGAAACATCAGGCGCTTCTCGGATAGATGAATAACAACGGAAAGTACAACCGACGTCGAAGTATGTTGGCCTGTCGTCTAACTTCAAAGGTCGCTTCCGTAGAGGTGGCTAACATCAGTGGAACAATAGTATATCGGTCTGATTTCTGTCATCCATGTCCGTTTCTCGACATCACGAATAACATCGAAGAAGTTATTTGGTATGACGTCTCTCATGGTAGTTCGATTCTCGGCCTGTTATCTAAAATCGGAGGCTATACATCGGCCCGATGATATTGACATAGGCTCTTCTTTCGCGTTCCCCTGGCACTTCCTGAGCCCTCGGACACCTTCAGTCTTCTACTTTTCTTGCTTTTTCGCTTCAACATCCGTCTGTATCGGGGTTGAGAGTCGTCGGTATCGGTACCTTCTGTGCTGATCATCATGAGGGTATCCTGGGATCCCCTCCATTCCTGCTCTGCTCCAATCGTATTGGTAGTGGGACAGGTCTAGGCGACCATCTGCCCGTACTTACGGTGGTCCGATAACGATGGTGAGGGGACCCGCTCGAAAACCCCCTCCTCACCGGGCCTGAAGGCTCCGCAACCTCCTATACCAGTAAGTATCTTTGTTTCCTTTGTTTTGTCCTTCCATGTTTGAATTTTTAGTCGTCTTCCCAATTGCATCCAGTGTGCTGGGCCTGGGGTTCACCGGGCACACCGTTTCCTTGCAGGCTTCCGATGACGATGCGCCAGGAACCTACTTGGTCATTCCTGATGCACCGGGACTGGAGACTCCGATATCTCCTGTACCTGTAACCTTCATCAAATATTGTCTGTCATAATTAGTCATAACATATATTCTTGACTCTCGACCATTCGCTCTTTCGCACCCTGTTTTAAGAGACCGAAGCCTGCTTTCCACAGAGTCCCAGGGAGCACCACGAGGAGGTGAGGCGAGTGAACCATTTGATCGGTACAAGTCCTCAACTTTGCCGAAGAGACACCGCCTACGATGTAGGCCTTATGTGAATCATCAGCTACATCGAGGTGTTACAAGGTGATACCCTATTCAGGTTACCCTGAAATCAGAAAAACCTGCACCGATCTCAGCTCCCCACCATACGTACATTACGATACCGGTATTACCATACCGATAGTGGTATGGTACATAGAGTATCATACCAGGAAAAACCGTACCATACTGTATCATACCATACGATACAATACCGTTTTATTCCGTACCATACGATACAATACTGTAAGATAACGTACCATACCGTAACATATCGTACGTGGAATGAAGTTAACATATAACACTTCAAAATTTTCCACATTCATTCTGTCAAAATATCATATCGATTATATGGTCTTATATTATTCTACTCATAGCGGGGTTCATAAGAATTTTTGTGTATATAAATATCTTCTATTAATATTTATCAAACTTGCAATATTACGGAATTCCGGAACGTGGAATGACGATTACATGAAACACTATAAAAGTTTGCGCATTCATTCTGTCAATATATCTTATCAATTTTATGGTTTTATACAATTCTACGCATTGCGTGTTTCAGAATGAAAACCTATCATTTTGTACATAAATATCATCCAATTGTACATATCAATACTATATATCGAGCCTGCAATATTATGGAGTTGCGAAACATGAAATGAGGATTATATATTAAAATTCAAAATTTTCCACGTTCATTCTATCAATAAATCGCGGGGATCACAATTAACTTCATTTTTTGGTATATAGATATCATCTAATACTATTTATGGAGCCTGAAATGATACCGAGTTCCGGTACGAAGAATGAGCTGTACATATGACCATTCAAAATTTTCCACATTCATTCTGTCAAAATATCGTATCAATTTTATTGTCTTGTATTATTCTACTCATCGCGGAGTTTACAACGAACCATTTTTTGTACATAAATATCATCTAATATTATTTATCACAATGAACACCATTTTTTTGTACATAAAAATCATCTAATATTATTTATTGATCCTGTAATATTGCAGAATTCCGGTACGTGGAATAAGATTTACATATGAACATTCAAAATTTTACACATTTATTCTATCAATATATCATACAGATTTTATGGTTCTATATAATTCTACACACCGAAGTGTTCATAATGAACACCATTTTGTTGTACATGAATATCATCTAATATTATTTACCGAGCCTGAAATATTATGGTTTCGGTACGCAAAATGAGGTATGACAATTCAAAATCTTCACTCTGTCAACATACCGTATCAATTTTATGGTCTTATATTATTATACGCATAGCGAGGTTCACAATGAATACCATTTTTTTGTACATAAATATGATCTAATATTGTTTATCGAGCTAGAAATATTACGGATGTCCTACGGATGTCTACGTACCGCAATGTTCACTATGAACACCATCTTTTTCTACATAAATATCATCGATATCATTTAACGTGTCTGAAATATTACGGAACTCTCATACCTGGAATGAGGTTTACATGTGATCCTTCACAATTTTCCACATTCAATACATCATATCGATTTTATTGTTTTATATTATTCTGTGCATCGCGGCGATCACGATCATCATATATTTTTTATATATAAATATCATTTAATATTATGTCCGGGGCATATGGCTAAGGTCAGCTCTATGTCAGCCTCGCCGACACCGCTGTGCCCTCAAGGTTCGTCAACATTGTGTCAAGCCTCTATAACAGCTCCATTTCCCGTTATGACTCGCGATGCGTACACCGATCCCCATGCTGTCAAGTGTATGGCAAGGCTGCGCCCTGTGTCCGATACTTCCGCAGAGTCGGAAACTAGGTTCGAGTTGTTCGGTGAGTAGATGGCCTACGCAGACGACATCGCGTTAGTTGCCGCGGAACTCCGCAGCATGGGGCACCTTCTCTGGACAATTCAGAGTGCCGCAAGGTCGTTGGGACTTTCCTTCAACCTCCGCGATTGTGCGATTGTGCGATCCTGCATCTTCCTGCAGATCTCAACGTCCTTTTAACTCGCGGACGAGCACCTGCCGGCATATATGAGGAAGGGGACTGTTACCTTCCCCACGGCAATCTGTATCGACCTGACTCCGTATCGCACCATCCAATACCTGATCGCCGATCTCGAGACAATCAGCGCGTCTCTACTTCCTGGCACAATATCGAGACAATGGTAACGTTCCTGCTGCCGCGCCTCAACTTCTTGCTGAGTAAGCCGTTCGGAAATCGCCGTTAGCGGAGGCCGACTGGGTTCTCAAGCGTACGGTGAATAGGTGGTTGAACCTTCCCCAGCGGGCCAGGGCAGAGGTGGTTTTTAATCCCTCCCTCCTGGGATGTGGACTCCGCTGACCGATCTCGCGAATGTTACCGCCGTGGCTCAGTGTTCAGAATTTTGAACGCTGATACCCGACAATCGTACACGTTGCGATGTCAATGCTGGAAAGTGCGCTTGAAGATCCGACGTGCTCTGAGCGAGGAGAACATAAATGATTTATATTATATTTAACATTCGTAAAAACAATTTTTAATTAAATCATTTATACATAAAACCATGTATTAATAATTTTAAAATTTACTTGATTTTAACTTTACTTAATTTTAAAATTTACTTTACTAAATATATTGAAAAAAGTTGTGATCTGTAAAAGATGGATAGAGCTCTTTCTGTTATACAATAGAATGATTTCGGTTAGTTACTAGCTTCACATTTCGGTATTGAAAGTTTGACAAGACCGCAATAGGTCTCAAAAATCATGTTGCTGGAGCATTCACTACTTGAACAATCTCAATCGTTTTACTTGATGTAATTTCCCAATTCACCGTTGTTTAAACGTAGAGTGCGCTAAAAAACCAGTCATTTTTTACTATGTCGGTATTTCAGATTACGGACCACGAAACCTAAGATGCTTGATCTACTCATAACTCGTCGATGGTACAATATTTGTTTTCAATTTTTACAGTTGTAACATTTAAATCTATTTACATAAGATATTCTTAAGAGTGTTTAGATAAGCCTAATGTTGTCTTAAGTGCAGTACAAGGAAACGGCTCAAAAAGTACTATCGCAAGCATTTTTGCCATATGATAAATATTTGCTGTCTTATTTATTATATGTTAAAATCAGTTGGAAACAGTTAAAAAATGGAGTCTCAGTTGAGGCTGATTGAAAACCTGATTTTGAAGTACCATAAAACTGAAATTATAACTTCAGGAAGACTTTCGAAATCAGCACAACCTACAGCTTCCCAATCTTAGCTTCATCCCTCCAATTGAGAAAAAAGACAACCCCTGTCGCCGATATGTTGTCTGTTACAAAAATGGTAAACGTCGAGGAACAAGTTACACCTGTACTGTGACGTCGGACAACCGACATTTGCCTTCGATAGTATACACACGCGCAGCTATTGTAACCATAAATTGTAACTGTTTAAACTCAAACCGTCCAACCAGATGACCTAAATTCTGGGAAACAGACTAAACCAATCACGAACCCTTCTGTCGTTATAACGACACTTTCCAGCACCACGTATTCCAAAATGTAACATAAACAACTAACATTCATCATTGGGTGAGCTGTGACAAAAAGCATACGGCCCTGCCACGCGTAACAAGCATTGCTAAAACACTTACCCCCACAATAGGAATTATCACATACGCAGACTCGTACGCGATCTTTACGACAAGGCAGGTAATAGCCGCCTTCCCCTCGGTGTCGAACGTGCATTAAGCCTGGACCGAACAACTACTTGCTCTGAGTGGAAGCTAATCCCCATTACCTTCACTACGACAAAGCCACCGAACTGTAAGCCCTGCGACTCCGTGGATGCCCCGTTACAGTCGGACGTACGCGCCGGCTGGACAAAAGGGTTGCTACAAACGATACGTACTGGTGCTGGAAGTCGCTGGCGCGATAATTCCGCGACGAGCCGGGACGTGACAGTACAAACTACAATGTAGCTCTATGTGCTGCACACCTTGTTTCCAGCAGTACCATATCATCGTAGACTACTAAATTTGTGAGACTACATGACTTATAATAATTGAGCAATACATACATCTTGAACAAATTCCAATTTGAACGTAATAAAACACATTTTTTTGAAGTGAAATATTTTCATTTGAACATAACATAATTGTGCAAAAAAGGTATTTTCCACAAAGCCTATTATGTCTACTTAATTATGTCCACTTAAAGTTTGATATTTTTTAAAATTAATGCTTTTTATTTGAGTAATTTTTAGCAGAAAACCACTAAGTAATTGCATTTCCAAAATAATGCAAATGTCGCGTGACTTAACATGTCCTGAGACATTTAAATGTTCCACTGCTGAAGCGCCGGTATACAAGGAAAGTTACTTAACTGATTAATTAATTAATGGAAGATATTAAAAATCATAGATCTAAATAATAAATTTAAATTTATTGTTTCTATACATAATTTATAATAGAGAGAAAATTTATACATTGTAAAACTAATTCTATCGTTAGATTTACAGCTAGATAATACTAGATTTACAACACGCGTCAATTTGACGATTTTCTGATTTTGTAAGCAATTTAAAAAATTTTTACAATATTTTCCTGGCAATTTTTGCTAACTCTTATTAATAGAATATTTCGAATTTATATCTGAGGTCATTAATTAACCTTTAATTTTAGTTTTATTTAAGTTTTATTTATTATATATCTATCTCTATTATATATCTCTACAAACACTCGTCAAATTGACGAATCGACTAATTTCATAAATAATCCCAATAAATTTGTTTCATTCGTGAAATTATTACTCCAATAATAAATATAAAAATAATGTAATGTAAAAATAGAAATCATAATACGATAAAGATATTTTTCTGTTTTGAATCTCAAATGCACCGCGATGATACTCCAATGGATCGTAGGTCTCAGAGTTTATCTTACTTTGTCAAAAGCGTATACTGCGTATATTGTATAATGTTAATATAATATAACGCTTTATAATTACATAATATAATATAATTAAATTTATAAATTAATAGTTTAGGATTAAGTTGTTTTTAAAATAATTAAATCGATTTTTAAGGAATATGCGTTTTCATTCGACCGTTAATTTAACAAATATCCATTAGAAATAGGTATAAAAGAAATGGCCATAAATTTAGTGTTAATTTTAATACTTATTTTAAATAGTATCATAAACAGATTAGAATGTATTCCTATAAATTGGACATGTGGATTTTTGACTTGTACTAAACCACTTGTACTGAAAAGTGAATATTAATTTCAGAAGGAGCAATAATTTTTAATTAATTAATTACACAAAATTTCATTAAATATTGAGAATACAATAAATTTACCAGACATACGGTATGAAATTTCTTGCAACATGTGTGACAAGATAATTTTGGTATTTGATACGTATTCATGTGAAAAATACTAAACATATATAACATTCTTCCATACCAGCGAATTTTTTATCTAAATTTCTTTTCCATAATACAAGTCCATCAGATATTGACTCATTCTACAAAAAGTATAAAGAATAAAATATTTCCTTGATTATTTAATCTAAAGATAACCGAATTTTATTTAAATTGATAAATTATTACTTGGTATGTCAAAAATATAGACAATTACATGTGACAATTCCTCCAATTCGCCGTACCACCTGCGTGTGCAGATTCAACAGTAATTGATGGATGATTAGGTGGCAATATAATATTATGTTTCAATTTTGTATCATCCATTTGATACGAGGCTATCACTTCATGAAATATTGGATGTACTTTCACTTGCATATTTTCAATGTTATGTAATTTATTCTTAAGAAGTTCTTTTTGACAAAGCATAGGGCTAACATAATGAGTTGTAATTTTATCTACAGCAACACTGACTTTACTATCAGCATTGTAAGCATGTTCCACCATTGTCTTACCAACACTGGTAAATATCTCAAACTCTTCGTGTATATCCAACATACAATATGATCTAACCTCCATTCCGTCCAACTTTCTGTAACATATCATATTATACATGGGTAAATATTAAAAACAAAGTTAAATGTAACAGAAAAGAGAGCAATTTAATTATTAATACCGCCAACGTTTAGAGATGGTTCAGTAGAAAATATTTCCATTAATTTAGCACTCTTATTTATATTGTCTTGAAGTATTTCTCCACTGGCATAAGTCGGAATATGTTATCTAATAAATTAGGAAAGAAATGATATGTATGAAATAGATATGTATAAGCTTTAAGTATTGAAATTTTAATATCAACTAAAAAAAATCTGTCTTTTTCAATTGAAGTTTTCACAATTGAAAATAAATAGAAAAATATTTAAAAAGATATTTACTTGAATATTTCAGCATATAGATATAATCTTCATGAACATTTGCACACATATCTAGAATGATAGCCCATGACAATAAATATCCAATAGTATAAGTGTAAGCATCAATATGTAGTTGAAGTACAGGAGTACAACTTACAGTATCACATAATCTATAAAAATATTATAAATATATAAATTAAACATTTTTTTTCTGCCAATGAAAGATTAATAAGATAATTAGTATAATGTAGTACATAAAAGATTAATAAGATAATTATTAGTATAATGTAGTACATAAAAGTAATACAATGAAAAACATAACTGTACTAATGACAATAAAAAATTGTCGATAATTTAAACTTAATATATTTTTGTAAAGATCATACTTTTATTTTAAAGTCTCTCTATATAAATAAAACTTTATAAAATAAAGTGTGCGAAACTTCTATTTTGACAAGCTTGAATTTGTTCTTTTTCAAAAACATTTTTACATCATGTAGCAAATGAGGAAATGATAATTTTCTTGAAAATTGTAAAATTCGAACGCGTTTAAAAACATTAAGAAGTTTTGTTATTGCTAAATCTACCATGATCTTAAAGATTGAAATTTTCTCTATAAGTCCTTAAAACTCGTTGTACGATTTTCTTTTACTATTTTTTGCACTTGAAACATTAGCATTACATAACGAAGTGTTATAATTTTTTAACGCGTTCATTCAATGCTAATACTCAATGTTAAATGATAAAATGATAAATAAAAATTGTACAAGTTTTAGGGAGTCGTTATAAAGAAAAGACTTCTCTTCTTTAATAGACATTTCGTATATTTTGCAACGAAACAGTTATAATACGTAGAATTTCTCCGTTTCGACGATGTTTTCGTAAAATATTCGAATTTTTCGCTGAAATTTCGTCAGAACTTGCTAGTTTCATAAATATTTTGTATATCTCTCGACGAAACAGTGATAATGCGAAGAAATCTCTGTTTCCACGATGTATTCGTAAAATATTCGTTTTTTTCGCTGAAATTTCGCCGTAACTTGCTAATTGCATTGATATTTCTTATAGTTCACAATGAAACAGTGATAATACGTTGAATTTCAACAACGTTTTCGTGAAGTATACGTATTTATCGCTGAAATTTCGACGAAACGTACTAGTTTAATGGATATTTCGTATATTTTGCAAAGAAAAAGTGATAATACGTTGAATTTCTCTCTTTCGGCAATGTTTTTCTGAGTTATTCGTATTTTTCGCAGAAATTTCAACAAAACTTGATAGTTTCATAGATATTTCGTAGATTTCACTACGAAACCGTGATAATACGTTGAGTTTCTCTGTTTCGACAATGTTTTCGTGATATATTCGTATTTTCTGCTTAAATTTCGAAATAACTTGCTAGTTTCATAAATATTTTGTATATTTCTCGACAACAGTGATAATGCGTTGATTTTCTATGTTTCCGCGTCTTTTATGTGAAATATTAGTATTTTTCGCTGTAAATTATACAAAACTTGCTAATTTCATCGGTATTTCGTAGATTTCACGACGAAATAATGATGATAGTTTGAATTCCATTGATTCGAATATGTTTTATAGAAATATTCGTATTTTCTACCGGAAATCGTCGTTATATGTTGAAAAGTTGTATTCATAATGAGTACCGCGATGAATAGAATAGTAGAAGACCATCAGATCGGGATAATATAGTGATACGGTGATATCGAAAATTTTGAATTGTCGTATGTAAGTACCGAACCGTACCGGAGGCTCTTATTATTTCAGGATCGATAAATATTATTATTTGATCGTTATATATTGAAAATTTATGTTCATCAAATGATATATTGACAGAACGAAAATCGAAAATTTTGAATGGTCATGTGTAAGCTCCGAAACGTACCGGAGGACCGTAATACTTCAGTGCCCATAAATAATAATCGATCGTAGTTATATATTTAAAAAGGCGTTCATTGCCATCCCCTCGATGCGTAGAGTAATATAAGACCATCAGACTGAAGTAATACATTGACAGAATGAATGTCGAAAATTTTGAATGGTTATGTGTAAGTCTCGAACCGCAAAAAAAGGACCGTATTATTTCAGGGTCTGCAAATGATATTAGATCGTGATTGTATGTAAAAAATACAAATCAATCTGATGTTCTTATATTATTCTACGTAATTCAGGTAACACGAAAGCCCCATTTTTTTTTCAAACATAATGACGACCTGATTAACGACAATTTATGGATCATCACATATTACGTACCTCCTGTACGATATACCATCACATATTACGTACCTCCTGTATGCTCCTACAAATATTACATATGCTCCTACAAATATTTTGACATATGCCGTATCAATATATTTTATCGATCTGATGATCTTATATTATTCTACGTAACTGATAGGTCACGAAAATCACCATTTTTTTTTGTATAATAACAATCTAATATAATTTATCGATTATCAAATCAATATTACAAGCCTCCGATTCGAGGCTTACATATGCCACACAAAATTTTTGGCATACACCGTATCAATACATTATATCGATTATGTACATTATATCTAATTTTTATATTATTCTGCGTGCCTCACGTATCACGAAAAATTCAATTTTTTTTTTATATAATAACAATAATATAATTTATCGATCATCACTGTTTACGAACCTTCGGTACTTTCAAATTATTAACACACACCGTTTCAATGTATTATACCAATGGTCTTATATAATTCTATGTAATTCAGGGATCACGAAAAATACCATTTTTTATATATAACCACGATCTAATATAATTTATCAACCATCAGACATTGCGGACCTCAGCTTCGAGGCTTACATATGCTCCATCAAATTTTTGACATCCAACATATTATATCGATCTGATGGTCCTATATTATTCTAACGTAACTCAGGGATCACAAAAAACACCATTTTTTTACATATTAAAACAATGTAATATAATAATTTAATATTTATTCTACATTAAAACAATCTAATATAATTTACCAATCATCAAATATTACGGATATCCGATACAAGATTTAGGATGTTTTTTTTTCTATTTCGACGCTGTTTTCGTTTAATAACGTATTTTTCATTGTAAATTTATCAAAACTTTCGATTTTTTTAGAAATTACGTAGATTTTACGACGAAACATTGAATTGCGATGTGTTTTTCTGTTTCGATGCTGTTTTCGCTTCATTCGTTATATTATATTGAGTCTCTATATTTCGTAAAAAAGTACCACTATATTGAATTACGTTATACTAATTCGTTATGTTATATTGAAACGTTATATTATATAGGACCATTATGTTATATTGATTATGTTATATTATATAGGATCCTTATGTTATATCGTTTTTACCTATTGAATCGTTATAATATATTGAATCCTTATAATATGTTGTATTTTTGTGTTATTTTATGTATTCGTTATATTATATTATATTATATTACATTATATTACATTATATTTATTGCATTATATTACATTATATTACATTATATTATATTATATTATATTGAATCGTTATGTTATATAAGATCGTTATGTGATACTGAATCGTTCGGGCGTTTTTCATTGCCCGCAAGATATTCGCGAGGTGAAATTTCCGTTGGGCAGTTGGTTCTAGAATGCTCTGGAAAAAATGCGATTTGCACTTCTTCATCCGCATGAAGAAATTTATTGCTTCGTTTGTAATTATGTTTAGTCAACGGCAACGGCCCGCGTTTTCATGCTGGCAAGAAGTCTTCCACGCGCGAATACAATTGTCGTGCCATGCGCAAATATTGTTTTCGTTTTCGATCACCGACTCGCGAACCTGTTTTGTTTAATGTCCTCCAACAACGATAATATCCATCGTTCGGCCAATTTAACTAACCTACACTAGGCAAGTCAAACGTACTGCGATTTTAAAATGATTAGCCGGAGATCATCGACAAAATGACATAAAACAAGCTCGCTCCGGTCGGCACATTGCTACGTCATTCATCGTCAGTCGTCATCACTATCTTATTGTGAGCAATCGTTGCTCCATCATTGTGAGCTATAGTCGTAACATTTCATACATTAAATACAGTCCACTAGTGATTTCTAATCTTACATCGGAATCGCTAAACTTCTATTTCACGCTCATCTAACACCTCACCGTATGGTCGCTATCAGTCCCGATTACAAGCATGTGAACCGCTGTCTTATCATTTGAGGCATTGCGTCGCAATAGAAACGTTATATTATATAGGATCGTTATGTTGTGTCGTTATAATACATTGAGTCGTTATAATATGTTGAATCGTTATAATCTATTGACTCGTTATATTATATTTAAACATTATATTATATAATACTGTTATGTTACATTACAACACAAACAAGGTATATGAATAAACCAAACATCTTACGGCGTTTTGTAGCCCGTGACCTGACATAGTAAAAAATCACTGATTTTTTTGGCGCATTTTTTGGCGCAATTCCGACATAGTAAAAAATCACGGTTTTTTTGTACGCTTAATCAATGGTGGATTACGGAATTACATCATCAAGTAAAACGTTGATCAAGTGACTGCGCCGGGAATATAATTTTTGAAACCCATTACACAATTGTCAAACTTTGAATATCGACATATGATATGTCGCTAGTAACTAACCGAAATCATTTTACTCCATATATCATATGTCAGCAAGAGCTCTATCCATATTTTACGGATTTATTACTTTTTTAAATATATACTTTTTTAAATTAAAGTTTTAAAATTATTAATACATGATTTTAGATATAAATGATGATTTATATTTTACTCAATATTCTTAAAAACTTTTTAACTAACTAAATTTTCAACCATTTTAAATTATTATTAATATTAAAATATTAAAATTATTATATTTCTTCATTTAATTATATTATTTTATTTATTTCTTCATTTAATTATATTCAAATTTATTCTAAATTTTATTTATGCAGTACACTGATTATGACAAATAACAAATTCTATAATTCAGTTTAGTTAGAAATTGCTTGTTAATTAAAATACTATTCAAAATTTTTCTATAAACTATTTTGCCTATTAATATTGTGATAATAACAAAACTTTTTATTTAATATAAATCTTTTAATATAAATTTTTATGTATTATTTAATATAATTATCTAATATAAATCTTTAATCTTATTTCATTTATATTTAATTATATTTATATTTAATAATTTAATTATATTTATATTTAATAAAAAATATAAACATACGGCATATATCCTTATATGTCTCGCAAAATCAACTAAAGAAGTGTTTTTACAAATTTAGTAAGGAACACATTACATGGTGCAAATTATATTTTTAGAGATCGAATGATGAGTGAAATTTTAAAATCAAATGAAATGAAACTTTATATCTTTCTTCATGGCATCCGTTGAGACGAACTCAACGACTCATATATGATATCATTTGTTATTGACAAATATCTAAAATTCTCCGTTATAAATTATTGCGCAGATGACATTATAAATTAGTTTAATAAGTCTGAATCTGAATTAAGACTAATATTTATAATAGCATGACACATAATAAACTGAGATTCGGATTCTTGAAATTGAAATCCACACGCGAAATAAAAACTACTAATTGCTAATTATTTTAAAATTTCACAGATCTTTATTGGAATGAGGTAAGATTAATTAACCCTTTCGGTACGAGCACTCTGTCCGCCGTGATACACCCGCTGTACGAGAGCGCGTGGTCAGTTCTCTTGTGTATAAAGATTTTCCTTAGCGTTAAATAAGAACTGTGTTTCTTCTAACTGTGTTCTTTCTAAAACAATGTTTCTTCTAACAAATGTCATTAGTTTTAATATTAAAAGACATTTATATTAAATTCTGTTAATTATACAAGTAACACTAGAATTATATAAGTACACACAGGTCATCTGATGGATGCCGGATATATCCGGCGCTCGTATCGAAAGGGTTAAGATAATATTCAATAACTTCCTGATACAAAAACGTTGAGTGTGAGCTCTTTTTGTCGCGTTTATATATCTTTTTCTGATTTGACCGAATTTTAGATTCATAGCATGACGAATTTCCAACAAGATATTTAAAGAAACATAGATTTCAGATTTCTTATTTAAAGATTTTTCTTTCTCTTCTTATTGCTGAAATACATCCTAAGAAGATTTTGTCATGTCTATGTCTTTGTCATCATTAATATTGTTCTATTCGTCAGGAAACAATTCGCTGGAAGAAATAATTTGCTTATAATATCGTACGCCTTTTAAATTAATTGCATGAAAATTTCTACTACGAAAATTGTTTTATTTATAAAGTTACTACTTTATATAATGTAACTCAGCAATTGAAATAAAGAAAATATATATATATATATATATAAAACATATTTTAAATTCAAAATTATAAGAACAGAATTTTTAATAAATAATTATTTTTAGTTATTTTTAATTAACACCTTTATGTCATTAATATATATCATTGGCCTTAACATCTATTATTGGTACCTTCGTATATAACTATTTTTAAACGTAATATTTATATTTCTATCATGAAGATTTGTTGAAAAAAAAATTAAATTTATGAAATTTACAAATTATATTTACGAAAAGCGACGATATTATTTACGTGACTTTGTCACTTGGCTTTTTCATATGCAATACAACAGATATAAGAATATAAAAAATTATTTCGGTTTTATTTAATTCAAATATAAAATAAACATTTTCTTGAAAATCAAAAATATGAATTAAGTTATTTCTGATATTATTTAAATAAAAGTTACACTTTTAATTATTGTTTATTATTTATTATTTAAATATTAAATATTATTTAAATTTGTCCAAATGATTCGGATGCGGATGATCGATACTCCGGGTTGAATCGAATAATTTTGAGCTTGGAAGGATTTGAAAACGTACGAACAATCCTGTAATTCGCCTATTTCGCTAGTTTAACAATGTCATCAAGTCGACGGACAGAACAGTAACAGAAATGTGGCAACCACGTGAGAGTTTTAGGTTTTAGTAATTACGCTTTCGTCAGGAAATCCGAAACTTGCCTGTGTCCCTTTAACTCGCTTTTCATTTGTCATACCGCATTTCATTTATCAACGAAGGCAATTGGGTGAATATGTAAATTGACTACTCTTTCATCGATTTCGATGATTTTTGAATACGTTGTGGAAGTCGATATGTAAATAATATTTAGAGATCGTCGAAATCGATGAGTGATTAATCTATAAGTTCACCGGCAATGAAAATGAGACAGTTGGAACAAAATACGAATGAGTAATGTTTTGAACTCATATTACATATCAAGTCGTTTACATATCAAGTCGTTTATATTTTGTATCATCTTTATTAAATATTTATAACAATAAATGATTTTGGTCGTTCTAAATGCAACTTAGTGAAATCGTCTTAATAAATAACATCGTACCATAAAAAAGAAAATATATGTATTGTGTCATTTAAGAAAATAAATTTTAATTTGAAATTTCGAAACGGACGATTTGTAAAAAATAATTTACAGTACACAATGCGTCTTTTTAATCCAAACATTTTAATAACTCAAATCTTTTACAAAATCGAGTTTGCAAAATAAAGGCAATTAATTTAGACTATGAATTTACATATTTATAAATAAAAAGAAGTCGTATCTAATTATGTTATTCATAAAAATATCATATTCCAATCAATTTTTTTAAATTTTCTAAATTTAAATAATCTATTTTTATTTATAATAAATATATTTATAATAATCTTCTATTTCTGATAAATAATCTTTTAAATAAATATAAATAATATATATAGATATTTAGTTATAAATATAAATAATATATATAGATATATAATTTAAATAAATAAATATGAATTTTAAATAAATGTAAATTTTTGATCCCAATTTTCATCAATCGTTGTTTTAAATCGTTATATTTCTTCATTGATGAAGGAATATACCGCCACGATTCATATATATATAGAATAAATAATTCTCGAAGCAAATGTGGCAATATGTCTGTCCATATTTTTTAATTTTAAAGTTCCTCACTAGTAGTGCTGCAGTGCAAAACTTACCTCAATCGATATGACAGGATGTAACACGAAAATGGTAAGGGAGTCCCGAGACCCCCCGTAGTGGGCCGAAAAAATACATTGTATACAAGGTCTATTCATATACCTCGTCTGTGATGCTAGTTAATCAATGGTAATATTTTTGCCATGGTCGATATTTCAGACCCTAAGACACGATGCTTCATTTAATGTCCGGTCTATCCTATTCATCAATGACTGTATGCAATGTCTATTCATACATCTCGTCTGTGCTTTTTAAACGATTCTTACAAAATATTTAATTGATAAATAGTAAAAAAAGAAATACTTAAGTATTATATGTATTTATTATTATATATTTTACATATAATAAGTTAATTTGTGCAAAAAAAATTGTTAATGCAGCATACACATATATGTATATATGTATGTATATATACATAGCAAATATTTATATATACATACATATATATTATATACACATATAATAATGATACACATATTCATATATATGAATACATAACATTTTCAAAATAAAATATTGATATTTTTCATAAATCAGAAAAAATTATATATTGTGTGCCATTATACTGTCTTCCTTGAATTATAACTATACATATTAACGTATTGCACATTAATTAGTAATTACAAAATGTTTTTAATTTATGTCTCGCCTTCTGACCACATTACATACAAATGCTTTATGGAATGTTTATTTGTAGATTAATTTTTACTGTCTCATGTATTTATATTTAAATGATAGTTGCTACCAGTTTAATGTTACAATCGCATTTCTATCGAATATAACTTCGACAAGCGATAAATAAAACTAATTTATCATATGATGAACTTTATGCATTGATATTACACATTTAATATCAAATCGAACATATGTGATATTTTTTCTAATTCCTCACACCTATGAGTAAAGCACATATGATGTGACCATTCGGACTATTTAAATTTTTTAAAATAAAGACAACATTTATTATGCTTTCGCGATAAACAATGTAAATGGAAGATAAATTCAATTATATTGTTCTGGCAATACATAAGAAATATCATCCCAAGGATGTCGGTATAGACCTTGTTTCAATCTCTTTTGATCCATATAATGACCTACAGTAATAAAGTAATAAACTTAAAATAATTGTTCGTATAGATCATTGTATTAAGCGAAGAACACTTACCGATAAAACCTATACTTCTACCAAGAATAAATAAACTATTTATAGCACCAATTTCAATATATTCTTGTGCTTCTTCTCTTGTAAAGCTTCCACTGTTTCTCAACATATCAACGAAAGCACAGGCAATTATACCATCCACGTTCAAAATTAAATTAGGTTTCTTACTCGTAGTTATTTTCTCAACTTCTAGTGCATATTCTACCAATGGTCTGGCAGGAAAGTGCTCCTTTACATATTCTTTAATGAGTTTCACTCGCATGTCTGGATTATTTATAGACTTTATACGATGACCAATACCCATTATAAGTTTACCCTTCTTACGTGTATTATTTACAAATTCTTGTGGATGTAATCCAGCATCATATGCTTCAGAGAACATACGAGCTGCGCCATCTAATGCTCCACCAAAACGATCACCCTACAATTAAAAATTCTGGGATATTAATATTATTTCTTACATGAAAAAAATGAATAACGTAACATAAAACTTCTTTATTTTGCTTACGATAGTCAGGAGACCAGATACTAGAGAGCTAACTAAATCTTTACCAGCTCTTGCACAAACAATAGTATTATGTGCTCCTGATACGGCAGGTCCATGATCAGCTGTTAACATTAAAGACATTTCAAGGAATTTGCAGTACATCGGGGCTAAGCACCGTTGGAACCATAATAATGAAACTACTCCTCCAATTCCTACATTCTGTTTAAGAACTTCTGTTACAGGCATTCCAGCATATAATAATTCTTGACCACGTTCGTCGCATATTGATGTCATGAATGATGCTGGTTTTCGTATCAGACCAAGTTCCTAAAAAAAAAATTAGATTGCATTAAATGCTCATGCATGCGTATGATGTAATGTAATGTAATTTAATAATATGTAAGATATTAAATTTAATAATAATTATAAGATAATTATATATACTCTAGCCCAGCTGTAGTCCATAGGAACAGTGGGAGGTGGAACTTCCGGTGCAGGCACTATTGCTCCTTTTTTCACAAGATTGTTATAGACAGTTTGCATTAAATCGCCTAAATTATCAAAACTGTCAGGAACAAAAGCACCAGCTTCTTTTAATGCAGCGTTCTTTGCAAAAGCTGTTTCTAAATTGCTATGAGCAATAGATCCAGCATGACCAAATTGTACTTCAGAATTGAACATACTGGCACAAGTACCAATACACCAAGCAATCAATGGCTTCGTAATTTTCTTCGTTTTCAACGACTGACATACTTCGTACTCTTCCACACCACCGACTTCACCAAGGAGTACTATAAGCTTTACTTCCGGATTTTCTTGATAACGCATAATGTGATCCATAAATGTTGTGCCTGGATAACGATCTCCACCAATTGCAACACCTTCCAACACTCCGTTGGAAGCTTTAGAAATTATATTATTTAATTCGTTAGACATACCTCCAGAACGAGAAACATATGCAACGCTAAAAATAATAATTCCTTAGCATAAAAGAAGATGTATGAAAAAACATTTTACAATGTACGACGGAAGTACCTGCCAGGTCTGTAAAGTTTACTATGAAGAATATTATCCATCATCCCACCAGTATTACCAATTTTAAAACAGCCAGGTTTAAGTCCTCCAACAGTAGCTGGACCAATGATCGTAACGCCTTTTTGTTGTGCCATTAAAATTAATTTTCTCGTCATATTTTCGGGTATTCCCTCGGCAATAATAGCAATTGTCCGGATTTGAGAAAATTGCATGGTTTCCACTGCACTTTCGTATGCAGATCTCAAAGAAGCAAATGTAACCATAACGTCTGCATCTGTGTGTTTAGTCATAGCATCTCTCATTTGTTTATAGACAGGAATAAGTACCTATCATTAAAAAAGAAACTGTGTTATACTTTCAACAAATTTTTGTTGAATAAAACAAAAATAATTTTTCGAATTTTACCTCCTTATGACCCCAGTAAAACTTTTGTTTATGATCTCCCGTAAAAGGATATACAATAGCAGCTACGGATGGTTCAGATCTACGACAAACAAAATCAAAATCTAACATACTTTGAACAGCTCTAGTTTGCATTCCCCAAATGATGGCTCTGGTTTTACTACTGAAAAGCTGTTTGTGTAATCTTTCTCCGTCAAGAGAATCGCTTGTTTTTAATTTGGATTGTTTGGTAGGCGAAGAAGAAGCACTCGCAGAAGAAACTGAAGGACCCACATCTTGTCCCGAGGGTAATAAAAAGTTTGCAGTCGAAAATTCCTGAGCTTCAGGATCCGGAATTGGTTTCTTGCCTAAGGCCATTGCACATATAGCTGTCATATGAGTTTCTGGTCCGAATACGTAAACAGGAATACCAAGCCTTTTACCAACTTCACGTATAATTCTAAAATTCCAAATTAATTTTTGAAATTAAATATGATATGATAAATATTAATTTTTGAAATATAATAATTAAAATCAATTATTTAAAAATATACTTAAATATACTTATACCTTAAACCTTCTTGATAATTAGGCCCCGCTCGTCTTACAAATATTTTTATATTGTGATCCACGAGTTTAGGTTGATATTCCTGTAGCGCCTTTACAATACCTTTGAAAGTGGCAGCTACATTTGTAAAGTTAGCAATACCACCACCAATGATCAATACTTTCCCCTCTTGTCGTTTTTCTTTCGTCATCAAGCTTAAAATGGTTTTTGCATACTCGTAAGTTTGTTGTTCGCTAGGTGCGCCAGAATATTCACCATAATTAGCTAATTCATTTGCAGCTCCCAAATCGCAAATGGTGTCCGAATATATCACAGATGCACCTGAAAGAAATATAACTGAAAAATGAAAACTGTAACCAAAACCGATAAATTTTTGTTGAAGTAAGACAAACGATTTAGCAATCACAATTTTATTAAAATGAACTCAATTAATTATGTAAATGACATTGCTGTGCACTTCTACTAACCACCGCCAGCGACCATTGTCCATATCCGACCAGCTGGATTGAGAATAGTCAATTTCAAACTAGCTCCAGATTTAGAATCTAAGTCGGCAATATAGGCCTCCTCTGGATAAGCATCTCTTCCAAATGGCGGTGGATAATCAATCTCTCCCCAATCAGGTCTACAGATGAAGTCCGCAGTCGTGTCCAACTTTGCAGCAAGATCAAGTATATAAATTCCATTTTCTGTTACAACCAATGGATTTATCTCCAAGTAAGTGAAATATAAGTTAACATAAAGCTTATATAGAGATTCTACAAATTTTCCAATCATTCTGAAAAAGAAAATACCAACATTTATTACTAAGAAGTGTATGTAAAATGAGAAGATAATGTATTTAGATACATTCTTACTCCTTTCTGTTATCTTTTACGTGTATTAACAATTTCTTGATTATGGTAGGCAGGTCCGGTCCCTCTTCTCCAACAGGTACTTCTAACTTCAAAGCCTTTGCATCAACATCTCCGACATCAACACCACCTTCATGATGAAATAAAATAGTATCTGCTTTTCTATGAGAATAGATACAAACATAAGCTTCCTCTTCCTATAAATGAAAATCCAATTAGCTAGTTCTTTAATTATATTTCTTTTCTAAGAATAACGAATGTTTACTTGTTTATGAGGAATAAAAGGCTCAATGATAAACGATCTCAATTTTCCAGTTGTTTTCCCTACTTGCTGATTTTTGTTCATTCTTTCTGCAACCCACTGTTTTGCCATAATCAAATCAACATTCACTTTAATTAAGCCAAGCTTTCCTCGCCGTTTAATCAATTGATCTGGTTTTACCACCAATTTTTCAGTTTGAACCCATGGGTGTTCATTCACAACATCTGCCCAATTTGTGTTTTCTGTGATGCTCACAAACCGACATTTTACTGCATTTGTACCAGAAGGAAGTTTGCGATTAACAAGATCTTTTCCAGTTGCTTCACGAATTGCTTTTGCTGACATTTTTTAATAGTTCCTGAAGATAAATACAAAGTATGTATTAATGGCAGAAAAATGACTTAAAACGTATAAACATATAAACATATAAACATATAAACATTATTATAAAATTTTATTTTTATTTTGAATGGCTTTTTATTCTCAATGCTTAAGAAAAATATTTATAAAATAAATTATAGTATACATTTCTAAATATAGGCAAAAGAATATTTAATCTTGAAAGTTGAAACTAGAGAATTCAAATTGGATGGTTGTAAAAAAAAATTACTTGACTGCATTCCAGAGTCCAACAAAAAGAATTAATTAAAATAATTACCGTTTAATTTTATCATAAATCAACAAAATTTTTCTAGCAAAAAATATAAAAAATTCACAAAAAATAAAAATTATTCTTAAAATAAATAAAATAAAATTCTTGAATATAAGTAAAATTAATGTAATAAACATATCTATTAAATAAAGTTTAAAATTATCCCTAATCATTTTCTATTTTACGTCACATACTTTGAATAATATATACATTTTTGTTAATAGCAATTCGAAGTTATACAATCATCGAAGTTATACAATCATCATTTGCAATGCATTCACGTATTTGCAAGTATAACAAAACGTAATATAATCAATTAACTTACGATATAAAAAATAGCCAATAATAAAAAAACTATTTTATTATTTTAACACGTATATAAGAAAAATATTTTAATATATTAGTACTAAAATGTAACAAAAATTTTATAAATAGTATTTAATTAAATTTTTGAATTATAAAATATATATCTAACAAAATTTCATTTAATATTCTAAAAGATTGTAATAAAAACATCTACATGCTCCAAAACATTCACATAAAATGTGATAAAAGTAAACAATGTCACAGAAACTGGTAAAAAAATTATAATTTCAAATGAGATCTGTACAAGAAAAATACAAGTGCCTTACTATATAACCGTCACTATCATTATTTTCTGAAACTGCAATTTCAACTATTTGGATAAAAATTAACTTTATAAATAGATTGTTTTCCAAGACAATTATTCAGTAAAATTATAGTATTATTTATACAAAAATGATATTACAGTTTAAAATAAAAATATATACACATCATGAATAGATATGATAAATCAAGTATTATAAAAAAAAATACTTATTATAATATAATTGATCAGTCAATATTTAATATAATTGACTGTTTAAATATTTCTATAATCTCTACGAAATAGTTTCACTAAATATTTAATGAATTTAGGTTTTATCTATATTCATATTTCTTGCAAAATTTAATACAATAATGAGTTCAATCTCATTAGCAGTGTACTAATAAAATTCTTTAAAATGCTTACATAATGTATTTGTAAAAAATTTATATAAATGTTCAAATGCTTACATAAACTACTTTATGCATGGCAGTCTATTAGAAATCATTAGTAATTTAGGAACTTTAATTCTAAAAAACAAAATTTCTTTTATTGCGAAATTTATTTAATTAATAATTTTCTACTTCAAACTTACATTAGTTTTCTCAAAAAAGTAGTTTAGTTTACTCATTTATATCGCACTCCGAGTAAAACAATAAAATAAATTATTGAGTTTAAAAGCTTGATATCTCAAGTATTATTGTCTAACACACTACCTTTATATCTATTTCATCACGCTCTCTCTCTCTCTCTCTCTCTCTCTCACACACACACACACACACACACACACACACACACACATACACACATTATGTATATTTTATGAGGAAGGAATTTTTAGTATATAGTACAGTTCCTCCCTTGCTAACTGTCCAAATTCGATTCCGACTGACGATCATTTGATAAAATAGNACACACACACACACACATATACACATTATGTATATTTTATGAGGAAGGAATTTTTAGTATATAGTACAGTTCCTCCCTTGCTAACTGTCCAAATTCGATTCCGACTGACGATCACTTGATAAAATAGTACTTGATAGATAATACGTAATTATAATTTTTATAATACTTAAATATTATAATCATGAAAATCTAAGTAAAACTATTATCTAGATCATAATGAGTTAGTGTTCAAACAATTTCACGAAATAAATATAAGAGAAACTCAGATTACACTTTCACTTTAACATTAGCGAGTATAGTATAGTATATATTTCACATAATATGCTTCTTTTCAATTTTCTATACTGTAATAATCTCTATTACTACTTTATTATACTAAATCTACGCACATGAAAAAATACTGTAAAATATTTTTATAACAAAATAATGAAATTTAAATAAATGAAATTCTGTTATCAGCGAAATCACAGAAAGAAAGAATGAAATTTACAACTACAAGTGTGAATTTACGAACTCACTTTAGTGCTGCACCTACTAGCTGGTAAACGGTATATATAAATTAAAAAATTGAAACTCACTTGCACTAAATTTACCTATTCAAAGAATAACATAAAACATCCGCCACGCAAAATCGCTGACGATTAACTGAATGTTCAAAGTGACACTGCGCGCATATGTAAGATCCGAAGCTGACGATATCTCAAGATATCGTACGATTCTGCTGTTTTTTTCCCCCCTATGAGTGTGTGATCATATTAACCTATTTTCGTTTCTTTCTTTCTTCAACATCATGTGTTATATCCTTTACAATTTGAAGATTAAAATATAAAAATATTTCCTAAACTTATGTAATTATAACGACAAATTCTTTTAATCTTTCATCATTTCATATACAAATCTATCTAGTAAATAAAATTTACAAATTTTAACAAAAAATTGAACAAAATTTATCTGAACATTTAGTTTTAGAATAACTTTTTAAGTTCTAACGTTAAAATATATCTCGATTTAATTTTCGCAGACTTTCTTTCCAATTTAGAAAATTTTTTACATTTAATCTATTGTTTATAACATGTTTCATGAAAGTTTCATTTTAGTTACATTTATCACTTAATTAATTATAATTGGCATTTCTTTTTTTAATATGATAAATTTAAGATGATAAAATCTGGATTAAAAAATATATCTAAGTTCAACATGCCAATATATCTACTGCTTCTTTATTTAACATAAAAGCAAGTAACTTCGACATTTCTTTTTTTATTACATATCATATATACACAATTATAAAATATATTGAAGATATTGTCAATGTAACATTCATCAAAAGAATCGTTCAAAAACGTTTCATTTAATTTCAATTTTAATGTTCAAGTTTCAAGTATCATACGAGAATTAACTATTCATCACGTGACCTGTAACGCGATCAGTATTTTCCACGTGGACAGATAACAAAAGTTTTTAAACTCTTTTGATTATTATATAATTAATATATCCTGATTTTATCGTTCCAAAAATTGCTGCATTTACTGTACTTACGTACTTACAAAATTTTTTTTACCATAATTAATGAATTTGCATAGAAAGAATATTAAGGTTTCAATGTTCAACAAATTGAATGAGTATTAAAAACTTTTAATGTTACAAATTGAAATACTGTTTTAAGCAATAATCATGATTGTTATGAAGTCTGATTATATGTTAAAAGAAATAACTAGAGAATTAATTAGCACTCACAAACAATTTTCGAATTTATATCGATTGTTTATTATGCAAAGAATTTTTTTCTCGAAATCAGAACTTGACATAACCTTACAAGAGATTATTTCATGATGATCACATTTTCACTCAATTTACCGACCATGAAAAAATAATTGCAGATCACTATCTATTAATTTCTCAAATAATTTATTATTAGATGGTAAATCTACTACATAATCTGACATCTAATAATTTATAATTTCACTAGCTAAAATTGATTATGAACTTATTTATAAATAAAAAATTTTTCTTACGCACAATTAGAAATTATAATTGAATAACGTATGCTAGTTGTTTAGCTAAATGGAATATTTTAGTAACTTTACTAAATACTTATTTATAATATAATATAACAGAAAAATGCACAACTGTATTAAACATGTATACTATACAAAAAAATATTCAAAAGAATATTCAAAGCACATACTCATTCAAGCATATACATATATAAAACAAATCTCTAATTTTAATTTCATTTTTACAATTGCGTTCATAAGAATATAAATTTTCATAAATGCCTAAATTTCCAAAAATACCTATAGAACAGTAAAAAAATTTCTAAATTATTTTTAATCACAAAAAATAGATAAAGTTTAACTAATAATAGCTTTAGGTGCTCACTTATCTCTCCACTTATGACGGTCTACACTGAAATATAACCTTGACCTTTTCAAGTCAATTCTTAAAAATAAATTCCTTTTGAATTCTTTGAAAAAAAACATATACAAAATATAAAAATGCAAATATAAAGTGAAACAAAAATTATTAATTTATTAAGTTTATGCCGTTTTTGCTTGGAATTCATGGTATAATTAATAGCAGCAGGTTAACGCGAGATGTCTTGCGTAAATCTTGTAGTATTTGCTATGTCATGATAAAACTAAAATTTTTATAAATTTATTATTTTTTTTAAATAATTTGATTTGAAAACGGTAAGAGCATAGAATTTATAGAAAATTAATTGTTGTATATGATATTTATATAAAATACAAGCACAAAGTAGTAATTTAAAATATCAATTTTAATAAAGTTATTAATTATTAAGTAGTTTTAATATTATATAAAATTAGGGTTATTCTAGTGTTTAATAAAAATTGTACTTTTTATGAATTATTACATAAAAAAAAATTAACTATCATTTCTAATGTTGAATTTTCGATTCTAACATGATATATACGTTAATGTTAGAAATTGTTAAATCACTAAATTTTTACCGAAAGATCGAACATGTTTTTCATGACTCCTTCGTTTTTTTAGATTGATCAATCTATTGATCAATCTAAAAAAACGATTAGAAATTTATTCAAGTGTATCACCTTTAAAATTATAATTACTAAATTGCTAGATCTTTGTTACAGATTAAGAATGTTCCTTACTTTGATCTTTATATAAGGTTAGTTTATTACTACGAAACAATTGAAAATTTATTTATATTCACTTACGATTTCCAATCTATACACAGATGCAGTGGAAAAGATAATTTAAAACGCCTTTATTATTTGAGAGGAAAATAAAGACGTCTAGTTAAAGCACAAACTCATGAAAAAAACTACTTTGCATCCTTACTATGTGTACATTACCGGCGTGAAGTGTGGTTCAAAATTATCGATACATTCTCGTGATTGAAATTGCAGTACTCACGTTCTCGTATTATTTTTTTAATAAATTAATAAAACATAAATTTTATTTTACTATTAAATTACAATAAATTAATGGAAAATATTATTAAATAAATATGTTTAAACATTGGTTAAATTATGACGTGTTCATCTCGTACGATTACGTCATATCATACACATGCAATCGTTTTATACGTAAATTCAAATTAGAAACATTACACGTAGTAAACTTAATATATTAAAAATGAATTTCGGAAATCTCCGAGAGAAAATACAAAGGGATTAAAAATTACGATACTAAACGCAAAGCAATGACTTTTATTTCGATAAAATACCAGAAAATTTTCATTTTCAGTATTCGTAATATTAAAACAAAAAATAATGTTCATTACATTATATATAAAAATATATATAGATAAACGTTTTTATAATACATCGATTATTTTATTTATTTAATTATTATTTTTTATTTAATCGCACGCTCCTAATATTTTTGCAAAAATTGCTTGATTCATAGCAGTTTAATTGTAGTAATAAAATAATATTCATGTCAACTTATATGAAAAAACTATTAAACTAATTTAATTAACAATGTCTTTTTATATTAATATATGATATATTATCATGTTTGTGTTTCCAATTATACTATGTAAATGTATTATAAAATTGATATTTACATATTTAATATGTATATAAATTGCTTGTTGGAAAAGTCACTTTCTTATGTTATAATTTTCTTGCTTTCCTTCTTTTGGAAATAAAATATCAGAGTAATATATCAAAGTAATCCTTGTTTGTTTAAAACTTTCATTTTACGTTATATTGTATTATAATATTGCCATATATAATTGGTTGTTTTTTTGTAGGATAATAAACATTATACATAAAAATTTTTTGTACATAAATGTTTGAATAAATAGTAAAATTATTGCTTTTTACACAATTATACTTTGTTTTCTAATTTCAAGATATAATCTTGTACGTTTTCTATAACGCTGTATATATAAGGACGTTCCATAGGATTTACCTTTAACATTGTTAAAATCAGATTTTGCATATCCTGTAAAATAAGAAGAATCGACGGTTAAATCTTCAAAATGTCTTCAATTAATGTCTTGTAATTAAAT
Organism: Lepidotrigona ventralis hoosana; assembly: GCA_002806875.1. Taxonomy (NCBI): domain Eukaryota; kingdom Metazoa; phylum Arthropoda; class Insecta; order Hymenoptera; family Apidae; genus Lepidotrigona; species Lepidotrigona ventralis. Next base: position 70,923 of record NIPQ01090544.1, read on the forward strand.
ATTATTGTACCTCGGTATAAGGAGCATCTTCTGGAAATGTAATATTTGCACTCATTACAGCCAAAGCAACACTGTCTCCTCTCTCATATACCGCATCAAACGGCGATTTAAAGTAACATAGTGCATAAAGAATACATCCTAAAGACTAAAAGAATACATATATATTTTAATATATATATTAAAATTGAGAATAAATATTTGGAACTAAGAATCATATTGATTTTACCCAAATATCTGTTCGTTCATCTACCATACAGTAACTTTCAACATTGAATAATTCTGGTGCTTTGTACGGCATTGAACATCTTTCTGCTGCTATATCTTGCAAGGTTTGTGCTGCTTGTGAACCACATATTTTAACTCTGGCTGGTGCTACAGAACCTACAGAAGTTTATCTTGATTGTTACTATTCTTTATCACAGTATATTATAATAAATTAATATACCTAAATCCATTATGATGGGAGTATTTCCATCGTCAAGGACTATATTCGCAGTCTTTAGATCTCTATGAGCAAGAGGTTCTGGTTTTGCTTCATGAAATGCTTTTACACCTTCACATATTTGTAAAAATATATTTAAAATATCTGATGCACTCATATAATCTTTACTTTTAGCATGTCTTTCTAATTCATTTGCAAGAGTTCCTCTCTAACAACACAGAAACATTTATATTTTCAAAATTTATAAACATGTTATTTAAGAAATATAGAAATAACTTATACTTACATGATAATATGGTAAAACAATTAATACTTCACTAGTTGCGTTAACAATAGAATCTGTTCCTTTATAAGTAAAATCGATGCACTCTATAATATTTGGATGTTTTACAAGATTATAATATTCTATTTCTTTTGCTGCTAATCTTTGGTCTTCCAATCCGTGACAAATGATTTTTTTAATGGCATATTTCTTGTGAATTGTTGTATCTTCTACCAAAAATACAGTACTAAATCCACTGAAATCGCATTACAATTACATTTTGTATCTTATTATAATATTCATTATTAAATTAAATATATTTATATATGATTGATGATTTTTAGTTTACGTTAAAAAAAATAATTATAAATAATTAAAAATTGTCTCTTATTATATAAAGCAAATGTGATATGAATTAGGTTAAATTATCAGAAAATTTAATAAAATTTATTTTAACGATATGAGAATAATAATATGCGATAAAAAGATACAGAAAAAACAGTTTAGAAAAAAGCACACTTAAATAAGTAATAAAGTAAATGGATATGCTTTAGAATATATAAAATTTGATTTCATGATTAAACTTGCCCTTCTCCAAGATGTTCACGAACCGTATAATTTCTTGAGTTTACCGTTATCGTTTCTTTTGAGCATGTACAACCCATTTTTAAAATTAGGCTCAAACCGAGGCTGTTCATCTTTAATTACTCATAATAAAAGAAAAATTCTACCTGATGTATTATCTTTATTCATGTGTAAACATTTTGACACACGTCACACCATTGAGATTGGTGATCAGTTTAAGTTAGATTATTGTATTACGTCAATTGTTTACAAATAATTTTTGCTAAATACATTCTTTGAAATTGGCCGCGGTCGAGTTTTATAGAAAATTTACAAATCTGATATTTAATCTGATATTAAATTTTATATCAATATTAAATCAAATTTTAATTAATATTGAATCTTTTTTAAAGTTATTTTTTCATGTTAGGAAAAAAAATATATAAAGACTCTGTCATCGAAATGAACAAACTTTATCCATGATTTCTCAATATGGTTACACAAGAAACAAAAATCGCTTTCAAAGTAATTCTGTCAATTTTGAATAAATTTTATGTATAATTTAAAAAATTAAACATTTTTCATCAAACAAGTGTTTAAAAAAACAATATACGAATCTTATAAAAGGAAATTTAGCATAAAAATAATTTTTTTTGTTGATTGTTATCAGGTAGTGTATGCTCTGTTATGGATATTTTTTACAAGTTATTATTTTTGGGGTGTACAAGAAACAACTGTAACATCTCCAATTGATGAATCTGGTTGGGTTCCAGACGGAGCATTCGCAAATGAAATTATGCAAACACAGTCTGAAGAACAAAGTGATTAATGTTACATGAAGAAAATAAATATTCATTGTATAATGAAATTAACTATTACAAACTTTGATGTAATAAAAGATACTACGTAAGCGTAAAAAATTAATTAAAAATGTTTATTTAAAACCAAGTATAATATTAATAAGAAACTTTATTAAAAGTTATTAATATAAATAATTAATTTATTCACTTTCTTAAAAAATGATTTTATGAATTTAATTTGTAGACGACTAATTTGTACTCACATTAGATCATTTTCAACGATAATATATCATGCTTTGATATTTATAGTAAATTATTTAGGGAATTATAAAGTAACCACTGCCACTCTATGTTTTATATAATAGATAATAAACTAAAGTATGTATGTTTACTCAAATTTATATTTTTCTAACAAGTAAGTAACTTAGAATACTTAGTAATACAGATAAATATCTCTGTAAATTTTCGCATATATGTAATTCTTAATTAAAATTGTTACATTTAATGTAACAAATCAAATGTAATTAAGATTTCATTGTTTCACTCTCTGGAGCATCATTTGAATCTTTGGTAGCCTCTTGATCATTTTGCAATTGTGCCTCCCACATGGAATGATATGTTCCATTATAAGAAATCAATTCTTCGTGTTTGCCCCTCTCTATAATTTCTCCGTCTTTCAAAACAAGAATTTCATCGGCATGTATTATCGTGGATAATCTGTGTGCTATGATAATAGTTGTTCGATTAACGCACACTCTATTTAATGCTGCTTGAATATTACGTTCTGTTTGTGTATCGAGTGCACTTGTTGCTTCATCTAAAAGTACGATTGCTGGTTCTTTCAATATTGTACGCGCGATAGCAACGCGTTGTTTTTCTCCACCACTTAAACGAAGACCTCTTTCACCAACCTATGCACAAACCATATGGAATAAATATGATGAAAAATCAATAAATTAATGTTGCATCTATACCTGTGTATCATAACCGTTTGGAAATGAAAGAATTCGCTCATGAATATCCGCGTTTCGAGCTGCTGATATTATATCTGCATCTGCAGCTTCAATACGTCCATATTGAATATTGTATTTTATAGTATTATTAAATAATACTGTATCTTGGGGTACGACACCTATTGCTCGTCTTAAAGAACTTTGAGTGATAGTTTTAATATTTTGACCATCAACCAAAACAGCGCCCTGCTCCACATCATAAAATCTGAATAATAAGCGTATAATAGTAGATTTTCCTGCTCCAGATGCTCCAACCAATGCAACGGTCTTTCCTGCTGGCACGATAAAGCTAATATTTTTTAGTATAACTTTCTCAGGTGTATAGCTAAATGTCACATTTGAAAATTCAACTTGACCATGTTTTACTATTAATGGACCAGCGCCTGGAGCATCGATAATTTCTTGATTTTCTCTCAGAAGATCAAACATATTTTCCATATCAACAAAATTTTTTTGTATCGCTCTGTTAAAATAAAAGAATATAAATATTTTAAAGTAGATGATATAATGTAATAATATTCACCGGTAATATGTTCCAAACCAATTTAGTGGGACATAAAGCTGTATAATGTAACTTGCGAATAAGACATAATCACCAATGGTCAAACCTTGTTTGGCTACAATCTACAATTAATTAATTAGATATTAAGAATTTTAACAATTAAATGAATATTCGATACCAACCATATGCAAACAAAGTAAAGAACCAGCAAGTAAACCACTGCAAACAATTATATTTTGTAAAGTATTTAAAATATTTAATGTTATCATTGATTTCCATTCTGCAACTTGAAATTCCAATATTGCTTTTCTGTAATTGTCAACTTCGTATGATTCTGCTCCATAATATTTGACAGTTTCAAAATTAAGTAAACTGTCTACACTTCGTGCTTTTTGAGCATTATCTGCTAAGTTCATGCGCCTCTGGTATTTAGTACGCCATTCAGTAACGAAGATTGTAGCAGCTGATGCAAATGATTGAAATTCAATAAAAATTCCATAATTTTAGCAATGGGTACAGAAAAAGTTAAAAATTAATGTTTACCTATATAAAGGCTCATAGTTAGAAATACAATTAAGCCAAACCACTTGTTGAAAGCAACAACAAAGAATGCAACAGCTACAATGATATCAACAATTGTTGGAACAATTGAGAATAAAATGTAATTGAGAAGATTGTTTACAGAATCTGTCCCGCGATCCATAACTCGCAAGACTTCTCCAGTTTTTCTTCCTAGATGCCAACGTAAACTTAATCCATGTAAGTGTCTAAAAAGATATTTATATAAATAAAATTTAAAAATGAAATGGAAGTATAAAAATTTGTATGTAACACTAAGAAGCTTTACCTAAATAATTCCACTTCTATTTCTCGGGTTGTATATTGTTGTATACGAATCCATAGAAATGACCTAAGATTATTTAATAACCCCATACCACCTGTACCACCGCCTTGTAAGAATTTGAATGTTACATATATTAATATAAGATCCCATCTGTTATGAAAATTAGTTATAAATTAGTTCATGAAGCACAATATCTATTTATTTATTTCAATTTTGATCATAGATACTATACACTTTGTATACCTGAATAAATCAGGAGTATCAGTGACACTGTTTACTATTTTTTTATTATAAATTGGGACATATAAATTAATTAAACGTCCTAATATAAGTAATCCAAAGCAAAAAATAACACGAAGTTGAAGCACAAAAGTCTTTGGCCATAAGAATGGTACTAAAGTTTTTATTTTATACCATGCATTTTTCCATGTAGAACTGGTATCCTCAGGTCTCTAAAAATATCAAAGTTACAGCATGTATAGCAAAACACAAAATTTAACCTATAATAAATATTTAATAGATATTATGATATACATATATTAATGTAAAAAATTTTATTTTATTTTATCAATCTATCAGTGATTATAAGATCTTTTTTCGATTAAAAGAATTTATGCGCTAAAATTATATTTTAATGACTTACACTTTGATAATATCTTGCTTGTAAAGCTGGGCCATTATTCAAAGTATGATATTCAGAATCTGTATTGCCAGCTATACCTGGCGCTTTGAGTCCTAAAGCAAAGATACTAAGATTGCTTACATAACGTAGAATGAATAGTGCCATCTCAATCTGATCTGTTAATCTGTAAATAGCACACACATACATAAAAACTACCCCATCAGATGTAATCTCATACTGAGCTCATTTAGACCAAATCTAGACCTTAATTACTTTGTTAATCCTTTGTAACTGTCATCTCAAATTACAATCTACAATTTTTATTGTTAGCGTTAATTATTTCTATTTTGTACTTTTTTATTTTTTATATTACATAACATACAAAGTAATCAGCATCTATAAATGCAAATTAATAATAAACTACTAGTTACGTACATGAAAAATAAAAAGTACAATTTCAAGGGAGTTATATTCTGATGTATTTCTTTTTCTATGCATTGTAGATGAATGCGTAGAAGTCGTATATGAATATGATATACAATAAATTTCTCAAATGGAATTAATATGCTTAATACAATCCTTAATATGCCAGTCGATGAGGCTTACTATTTGTCATAAAATTATATTAAGCTATTTATGTCAAAAAATTATTAGTTTAAAAAATACTTTAACTTTAATTTTGTAAAATCTATTATATAAAATTCAGGCACAATACCGCTATTTTACCTTTTCTTATTCTATAATAATTTAACATATTATTAATAAATACAATAAATTTTTGTAATATTACAATTTTCTGCTAACTGAAAGAAATTAGATCTCTATTTTATCTCTATTAAATCTTTCTATATCTGCCAGCCTGTGTTGAAACAACCATTATTCNTCTTTCTATATCTGCCAGCCTGTGTTGAAACAACCATTATTCAAAGATTAATCATGTCAATATATATATTGCTCATTAACTTACGTGTTTAAATGAAACCACCATTCAAGTTTTCCAATATTAACAAACACAAGATTTTCTGCAACAAATGCTAATGTCCAAAAACCCAATAATACAAGTCCATGTCCTCGTGGTGGCACACTTGGTAACAATTTGTGTCTTTCTACTTTTAATATGTACATTGAATATGGATATATAATTATTGTTAATACTGTTGTAAGAATCTAAAAATGAAATTCTTTTATTTATTTTAAATTTAAACAATAATATAATAAATAAATACTAAATATAATCTCTTACCATATAACCATATATTTGATTATCATCCAAAATTGTTCCTTGTAGAATTATTCTTACTATACTAAGTATTGGAACAAAGTAAAGGAAAAATTTTTGTACATTGTATAATTTATTTCTGGACAACAGAGTCCCAGCAGTTTCTGTTCCATACTTTTGGTATATCCAAAGTTGAATTGTACCAAAAATTAATAAATATGAGGAAATAACAGCAATGCTGATAGTGTCCATAAAGCATTTGGACATTCCATGGTTTACCCAAATATCAGTAAAGGTAATATTTGGAGGGCAAAACATCATTGTTGCATTTATGTTTGATTTTTTATTTAAATTTTCCATAGCTTTAAAAAGTAATTGCTTAATGATTTTTGTCTATTACTTTATTACAAGTTTACACAATTGTTAGTATAGTGTTACACTATAGTATATTATTTGATTCGTCCACAATATTTTTAATTAATTGTAATTCACAGTTCATTGATAATATCTGAAAAACTATATAAGAAAACATATATACATATATCGTTTTTTTAGTATAGTGTTACACTATAGTATATTATTTGATTCGTCCACAATATTTTTAATTAATTGTAATTCACAGTTCATTGATAATATCTGAAAAACTATATAAGAAAACATATATACATATATCGTTTTTTTAATGTATAACTTATATTTTAAATACTATATTATCTATATATATTATCTAAATAATATAATATACAAAAATATTTAATACAACAAAAGTTCATTTTCAGATAGAAGTTATATTATAATGTGATTATATAAATGTATAACTTATATTTTAAATACTATATTATCTATATATATTATCTAAATAATATAATATACAAAAATATTTAATACAACAAAAGTTCATTTTCAGATAGAAGTTATATTATAATGTGATTATATAAGTTTTATTACATTTTCAAGAATTTTTATATTTAAATTAAAATATTTTCACATTAATATTAATTAAAATATATCGTAACTAAAAATAATGTATTTGCAAGATAAATACACTAGATATTTCTAACGTAAGTTAATTTTGAAATATAAAATATTAAAGAAAAATTACAAAAAAAGATGCAACACTAAACAATATTTTA
>NIPQ01090545.1:0-18540 GCA_002806875.1 Lepidotrigona ventralis hoosana
TTTTTTTTTTTTTTTTTTTTCATAAAAAGAAACGAATGTAACACGAGTTTGAATAATGGTGCGTTTAGATTGATCAAAGCTTAGAATGCTCGTTCGTTCTTCATTTCGTCGAATTCAGGAATTCCTCTCAACAATGACGTCTGACGTTGATGATTTAGATTTTTTGATAATTAGGTAGATTGATAATCGACGAATAACAATCATTTTTTAATAATATAATTTTTAAAGCTTTAAATGGTTCATATATAATTAAATAAAATTAATATTTTTCTGAGTACGATCAGACATCGGTCCTGAAGAGTGAACTACAGTGGCTGATAAAAGTATACCATCATCTATTATAGAAATTCTTATGTATGAAATTCTATTAACACTATGAGAACGCAGCTGTTATGATTACACTGGTAAAATTTAGAATCGATCTGAAGTTACAAGATATTCAATATATAACATATATATATAGTACGAGTAGTCATGTTAAGCATATAATAATTATTAAAGCTAATCTCACTGGATATTGACGAACTGTGACTGTTTAAATATTCTTATGATCTTTGTGGAGAGATATATTAAATATCTCGTAATTTTTATACATATTTTAAAATTTGTTTCAAACTTGGCCAATATCATGATTGTTTTATACTTCTATTATAACTTTTATAATTTCATGAAACTAGAGAACGAACGAGCGGTTCGTTCGTTCAATCTAAACCTCTTGCGGGAGGAAGATTTGATTTATTTGTAAGTTTTTCGATTAAAGAATTCTTACTAGTCTTCCTGATCACCCTGTAAGGAGTCTTGTCGACCAGTGGGTATAAGATTGGTGCCAGGACCACCGGGTCCTCGACGGTATCTTGGTGGACGGAAAGCGAATCTCCTAGCGTCGACATCGACGTCCGTTGGAGTACTGACAGGAAACCTTGCTGATATTGGATCGACACCAGCCTGTTCTTCCTGCGAATCAACACAAAGTCTCGTTGATGATTAATTCAAATTAATGATTAAATACTGATACCAAGAATTTGTATTCTCAACGGATTCGCAGTTTTTAACAAATCGAAAAAGCAGGTTTGCTATTTCTTCCTAGTACTAAAATTGCACGTTTCAGAAGTTAGGTCGATCAATTCTACGTTTTGTAAATATTTGAGTAAATCTATATAATATCTATAATTTCCAAAGACAATGATACTGGAAATATCGTTGTTTCTGCCTGTCTTTCAATTTGTGGAGTTAATTTGTTTCTAAACAGTTCGATTGTCATAATCATTTTATAGATAAGTTGTTTAAAAAAGAAACACCATTAATTAAACTTCCTGAACAATTAATAATGTAATTTAGAATCTCATTGTGTTAATATTAAAAAGAAGCGTCTATAATGGTAAGTAATAATCAAACTTGATATTCTCTTTAATTGAAACATCCCTCTTCAATCAATACCACATTAAATTCACTATGAATCGCGAATAGAAAAGAACATAGAAAGTAGAAGAAGATACGTACGTCTCTCAGATTAAACGTGATCTCGAGATTCTGGCTAAAGTGATTGGAGAACTCCGGATAAAGAGCCAGAACGTCGAGTAAATCGTCCCTGTGTATCTTGTGCAGATCACAATACGTCAATGCGCGCACGTTGCATGACGCTTTGCCAACGGTCGGATATATGCAAGGATTTTCCCCGAATATGTCGTCCTTGGCCAGGATCGCCATCACGACGTCGCCCTTCAATATCTCTATGCTGCCGCGCGATATGAAGTACAGGGACGTTAACACGTCTCCTCGATGGACCAACGTGTCACCGGGCGGTGCGTGTGTCGTTTTAAATTTTAATGATAACGCCCTGACGAGAGAAGAGGAACAACATTACTAGTCAATTAATTAAATATAATTCATTACGTTTAGATATATATTATTCATACTGTTTATAATATTCTATTATTTCATATTGTTTTATTTATTCATTATATGTGTATTGTAGTTTTACATTGCTAAAAAAATTACTATTATTAATTATTAAATGTATATTTATATTATATAATTGATTAGTTCTATATGCTAGTCCACAAAAGTCTACAATCGACTATAATCTGAATTTTATAATCGAAATATTGAAAAATCTAGTTATAATTTAGTGATTCTTTAATTTTGTGGCTTTCAATAATTCGCATCGTTGACGAATATTATACTTTAGTTTAAAATTTCACTACAGAAATTTACTTCACATAGTTATGTTAATACCTTAAACAACCAGGACTGGCACCCTCGAAGGCTCTACAGTTGTTTAAAAGATTTCTATTCAAATGAAGACAGATGTCCGCCTGAAGGCACTCGGGGAATCCTTTTAGAACACTGTTCATATCGATTCCGTTCGTGTACGTCCAAGCATGTTGAAAGTACTCTTCCAACCGTTGACGAAGCGGATTAGGGATCTGATGGAACTTGATGAACTCGCGAACTCGAAGCATCTGCGTGTGGTATCTTGCTGTACCGCTGTAAAGCCTCTGAATAATCGCCGAGACGTTACCAAAGATGCTGGCGTACATTAAAGCTGGAACAAAATGTCGCTCGATTAATTCATTTAGTAGACAAATTAGAATTATTTCCTAATTTGCTTTTCAGAATTGATTATTATTTAATTCTTTATAATATCATGTTATATTAAAATACAGTAAGATATATCTATTAAAGATTACAGAGATATACTATATAATTCTCTGAAATAAAAGATTAATTGTAATATATAATAATTATTATACAATGACAATATTCTTAGAATTGTTAGAATAATAATAATTAAGACATAATTCTTTATATTCTTTAATTCTCTATATATAATAAATAATAATTATTAATAATAATTATCAGCGGGGTCCGATTCAATTACATTCATAGATAAATTTCTATCAACATTCTATCAATAATTATTATCAAGTTCAGGTGTGATAAAGAAAGAGACGAAAAGAGAGATAGAGAGAGGCAATATTGATTAACCGAGAGACTCGTGACAACTTATTAACACGATTACATCATTCTAATCGATACTTACATCCGATTAGCATAACGATTATAGTAAATATCTTCTCGGCGTCGGTGTTTGGAGCCACGTTTCCAAAGCCGACCGATGTTAAACTACTAAAGGTGAAATACAGTGCTGTGATATAGCGGCTCTAGAAAATGGACAAACGCAAGGCATTTAGTCGGAACGATCAATCAATGGGACTGTCATTCGATTCTTTAATAGAATAATAAAACGAGCGTTCTGATCGTTTTGCGTGACGCTAGATTGGCCACGAAGAAACGATGTTAAAATGTGTCATACCCTTATACTTGGCCCTCCGGTGTTGTTGTGAAAATAAAACTGATGCGTGTCGTTGGCCAGGATATCGAGCCAGCCAACTTTGCTCTTCAACGTTGGTCTTTCCGCGTTTCCTATGGCGTACCTTCGAAAAAAAAAAAAAAGAAAAAAGAAAAAAAATTCTTATTTTATTTCACGAAACATTTCCTATTTGATTTATATATTATTTCATTTTCTTCGCTATTTTATTCTTGTTAATCGAAGAGTTCGAAAGCTAGTCAGTGTGAGTTATTTTTTATCAAACAAAAACTGTACAGTTTTGCTAATGTTTCAATTATTATATTCACGATTCGCATTACATTAATTGTATTCTATAATTAATTAATTTATGTAATGCATTATCATATAAATTAATTTATATCATCGTATTATATTAATTATATTCATAATTAATATATTTATGTAATATAACAAACATATTATTATTATATTCACATTTATAATGTGATTGTATTGACTGATGAAGATATTTGCATGCCGCAAATTGTTTTTGAACTCTTCGTTATCTAAATATTTCGTTTCCAAGTCGATTTATTTTATAGATTATCAACCCTTAAATGTACGATTTCCCCAAGTGGAAAAATATAAGGAATATAATTGTTCTTATAATTTTTCTATTTCAATGTCAGAATAGTGTTTTAAGTCGTCAGATGCCAAGAGTATGAGACTTAGAAAAGTTGTTGAAGTTTTGTGAAAATCAAACATACATTTATAAAGAGATTTATTTCAAAATGTAAACACTTCTATTTCTTTTTATTATACATTAACTAAGCAAAAGTAAAATGTATTCTACTTAGTTCTAACAGAGAATAAAATCTTTCTACTTGTAATTTTGTAACTAAATTATCATAATATTCAAAGTGCCATTTTTCTATTTCATATTATCTTTCGAAGATACATGCTTCAACAAGAAATAAAATTACTTCGACAAAGAATAAAATCACATTAACAATTTGATATGCGGACTTTATAGTTTTATTAAATTTTAATGGACAATTTGAAAAATTTTCAAATTAAACTCTATTTGATTTTCATAGATACATTCTCAAGTGAAGACATTTAAGGGTTGCTGTTTGAAATTTCTTTAGACTCACCATATGCACGCCATCCAATGGGCACTAAGAGCAAAGGTGCCCATCAAAAGGAGTAAAACCGCGGCTCCATACTCGCTGTACCTGTCGATCTTCCTGGCTACTCTGACGAGTCGCAGAAGACGAGCCGTCTTCAATAGTCCTATCAAGGTGGTCGTCTGCAAAGAACACGTCACACTTTGTCGATCTCACGCTCGGGCGTACGACACTCTTGGTTCTTTACTTGAGTTTTTTTTTCCGTCGAAGCTAAGGTGAACTGACTTTGGCCATCAATCGAACATTTTTATTATTAATTTCATGAATGTTTCGTTACACCGACGTTTCGGATTCGACTGCGCTTGAAATATCAGGCGATTCTTTTCGAACTCGATTACGTCCAATGTTGGAAGTTAAAATTTTTTTGTTCTATATATTTTTGAAGAATTAATTGACACCACGCCACGAATAAATGAAACACAAATAAAGTAATTCTCTGCAGACAGTTGCAGTTTATATATATATAGCCAGGCTGCGAATGTTTACTTGATTTGTTTTTGGATTTAATCTTTAATTTTGATTATTTAATTCGTTAATTTGTTTCACGAGTGTGAGAGCGAGCACAAAAAAATTTTTTAAATGTAAATTCATATCTCTGAATATTAGTAGTTTTACTTTGTAAATATTACAACTACTAGGCTGTAGTTTATTTAATTTATTTTTGAATTTAATTTTTAATTCTTTATGGTACTTCTTAATAGTAAATTTGTTTCATTTATGAACAATAAGTATTGTAACAAGTAACGTGAAGATTTTGATATATTTATAAAAAATTTAAGCGTGCAAAGCTTCACAGAATGACGAGAAAAAATATACAAAACATTCAAAGGACTGCTTTTTATAATATTTAGTGTTCTAAAAAAAAGTTTCATCCTTTTTAATTATATTTTAAAAAGTACATGCGAATCTGCATAAAATCCGCAGTCTAATTATAACAAATACTTTAATACATTCGAGACAATCTCACAGCCTCGAAAAATAACTTCCTTCTTTATATATTTTCAATATCAATCTGTCATTATAAATTTTTATATATCTTATATATTATGTATTTTTATACATATTTTATTAACGTTATTATTTTAATATCAATGTATCTCTTCTAAATCTCACAACATAGCCATTAATAACAAAAAAAGAATTTTTCATTCTAATTTTTTTTATCATATCATAGTTCTTATCCAACCCGAATTAATTAGCGTTAATTTAGATTTTTCTCTATTTCGTACGTCTAAATTTTCTACTCACCGTAAGTATGATAAACATTCGCAGTCCAGTTACCACGTTATACTGTTCAACATGTTAGACTTTATCTTGGTCGAATATAGCGACCCGATGAAAAATGTAACGCCCGTTGGAAACGTATTAAATAATTGATCCGGCCTAGATGCACAAACGTTCCACGTAATCAGTTTTCTTTTCTTTTTTCTTTCTTTTTCTTTTTCTTTTTTTTTTTGGATCGAATCGTCTTTTCCATCGTTGCAACAATGCCAAAGTCAGTTTGACAGTCTGAGTTATTGCCATAATCGTGGTTCTTTTACGAGGAACTTCTAGCACGCCGACTGTCGTTCTCGAGTTCGATCGATCGAGACGTCGCGTCGGTCACTTTTAGGTCAGCCAGAAGCTTCGCAATATTTTTAATATCTTTTTTAAAACAATACATCTACAATATCTGTAATATTCCGTTTTTCATTGTTTTTATTATTACTGTTATTTTTATTATTATCAACAATACTGTCAAATAATTAACAGCGATAAAAATATAACGATTAATAACTTTCAGTATATTGTTCTGTGACATTTCTTTCTTACTAATTCTTTTTCGTTAATTTAGAAAAAAATTTATTTTTAGGAACAGCCAAAGTTAATATATATCAAAGACACAATTATATATTGATTAATAAACATTACTCTTTTGCTTTGTTTCTTTTTCATCTTTCAATTACATTATTCTCTGATATTTGCTTGTTCTTTTTTAAATCATCACGAAGTAAAAGAATGACGCAAACAAATGGAAAATATTCCCTCGCTTCAGCTTAATTTTTCGCTTTAAACGTTGAAATTTGCATTTACAAACATATTAAAAATGCAAATGGTGGAAATTGCAGAAACTTCGGCTGACTTTCGAGAATCTCGCCCGTTGCATTCTCATAGAAGTTTCAATGAATATTATTACCTTCAACATTGCAAACTCCTATATTTATTAATTCAGTTACCTACGTTCGATGGACACCAATTCATCTGCAAATCTCTTATGATACGGACAAAAAGAAACAAAGAAAAAAAAAAGAAAAATAAATGATAGGCATGGTACTTACTAATCGTAAGATCCACTCGAAACACATCTCGTGGCTAATAGTACAAATGGTCGAAGGAATACATACATTCTATTAAATATGTTATTCACAACGTATCGACGCTGCAGTGAAGAATATAACTGAACCAATAATCACAGGTTTCATATAAAAAAAATAATTATTTTTTTTTATCGCTATTAATATTGAGATATGATACAAAATAAATACAGAGTGCCCCGTAAATCGTGGATAATTTACTTCCACGTGTGGAGGATGATTCTGCATGTGGAAATGAATCGACAAGAAAAAATAAAATTGGTTCACTTGAACCCTCGTTTTCTAGAGACTCAAGTTTGATTTATCAATCGAAGAATATTTTTCGTTACAATTGTATGGAAAGGCATTCAGAACTTCAAGAAATTCGATGCTTCAAAAAAATAAAATTGGTTCACTTGAACCCTCGTTTTCTAGAGACTCAAGTTTGATTTATCAATCGAAGAATATTTTTCGTTACAATTGTATGGAAAGGCATTCAGAACTTCAAGAAATTCGATGCTTCTGAACTCTTTAATTTGCAAATTCCGTAAAACCTTGATAAAGAATAAGAACTTCTTAAATTATTTTTCATTTCTTTCTCGTAATTTTTTAAACTACTCTTAATCACTTTGTAATTTCGAATTTTAGTCATGAACTCTTTAATTTGCAAATTCCGTAAAACCTTGATAAAGAATAAGAACTTCTTAAATTATTTTTCATTTCTTTCTCGTAATTTTTTAAACTACTCTTAATCACTTTGTAATTTCGAATTTTAGTCAAATTATTGTGTCCATTAAACGTTCTTAATTATCTTTCAATTTCAAACGTACGCAAACGAACTTTTTATATTTTTAAATGCTTTTCCAGCAATCCCTTGATTTCCTTAATCGCGCGAAATTCTCACATGTTTCTAATACATCATCACATTAATTCAAACGAGAAATCATCTACGCAGAACCTATGATCATTGCTTCAAAAATTATTCTCTCCACGTGTACGTGTCAATTGTATGTCAATCAAACATATCGATCGATCGAGATCGACGTGACGAGTCGTTGATCGTTCTCGATCACGATCAAAATTCAATGCCGCGAGCAGTCAGTCGTAAGGATCAGTTATGCCAAATATACGTAAATTATGCATTTCACAACCATAATACCGTTGCAAACATTCTGCTCGGTGAATACTCATGCTTCTTTTTTTTTTTCTCTTCGATAGAATTATCTTACCTGTTGTTGGTTCGAGATTCGATTAGCAGCGTCGTTCGATCGAAACGACTGGACTGTTCGTCAACGACACTATCATGCAAAAGTTTGACTACGTACGTATACTCCAATCAAAAACTGAACCATTCGTGTAAATAGTATCGCTAACTCGGTTAAACTTGGTTGCACGGGTTGCTCGGCGATAGTTACACTGTTTTAATCCAAAAGTACTAATTTAAATTAAAAAATATTCAGCGACTCGTTTACTGAATTTTATTTCAATCCGTGTACGTTTAATTCCTTGCAGGCAAATTTTTTCCACTCTACGTGTTTTCATTGATATTAAACTGTATGGGCATAATATAGAGGCGAAGATAAGGGAGAGTTTTGCTATAAACATTCTGTTACAAAGTTAGAAGCAAATATATCGATCATAGTCTGAAATACACGTATAGCAAATATACGTATTGTTTTATTATAAAATATGACGAGGGTTGGTCAGATTTATTATCTTTGAGTCGTCATGACCGAGTGAAATTTAAAAATACTTAGATTCTCGTGTCAGATATATATTGCGTTTATTTTCGGCTGAAATGTTGATCAATTCGATCGAATAGATTTTTTGCTGTTTATTTCAATGCGAACCATTGCTCGAGACAGTATGCTTTTCATATATTTTCTCAAAGTGATTACTAGACTGCGGGTTTTTATAATATTTGGCAGATAAAATAATTTTTGTGAGGTTCCATTTTTTAGCCCCTATAACTTTAATTATAACTTTTCTCATATGTTTAAAATTAATGATACGTGCATTTAAGGGTTTTAAATTATATTATTATATCATCATTATTATTATTACTACTATTGTACTATAATTATAATGAATCACATTGCATTACATTATTATATGAATTTGCATAAAAATCTGCAGCCTGAATTCAGTGGATCAATATATAAATTATTGATTCCTCGAAAAATTCATAACAAACAGTTCTTTTGACTCTCATTTTTAATTGCACTCTAGCAATTTAACCAAAAATAAAAAAAAAAAGGGAAAAAACAGTAAAAACCCCCAGTCTAATCAAATACATTCCTTGAAATCCATTTCTTCCCTCCGTTTATAACAGGTTTATAATACTCAATGGCAATGAGATTTCGGCCGGCCGAGAAAAGAATCAATCGAGGACAACGGTGATATTTTTAAGACTTTATTATCTCTGGTTTTTCACTTGGGTGGCTTTGAACATTCGGCCGCGAATTTATGGCCTGATATCTGCTAAACGGATGTGTCAGTCAACGATCGACCCGGCCAGAGATGAGAAAGAAAGAGAGAGAGTCAGTCGTCTTTTATCCGGCCTCCGAGGATTACCAAGAATATATCCAAGGACGTTTAATAGCAACGAATGATAACGCGAGCGAACGTTATTACGATGCACCACGCGAACTTTTCACGTGCATCGTGAAAAGCGTCGTGGAAGCTTTGAAACTCACACACACATCGTATTCAATCTTATTGTCTAACGCGATCTTATCTTGCCTCTGAAACGACTCCAACGTCGTTGGATGCTTCTAGATAAACTATCGAATAATTGGTAGCCTGAATTGTTCGAATAGCGAGTTGGATAATCGAGTGTCCGGACATGCTCGCGATCGTTGAAGGATACACGTTGCTCTAAATTGCGGGCGAAGGTGTTTCTCGTTTATAAATGCCGAAGTTATGCGAGTCATCCGAGTCGTCAGCGTTTTAAAATTCAATATTTGGACGCGTGTTATGACGATTGTGCACATAGTTTGCGTTTCTTTCTTCGCAACATGTAACGAACCGATAACGATGAAAAATTGTCGATACTTTAAACTCTGTCAAAAAAAGTCGTACAACAATTGGTTTTGTTTTTTAGCTTCTACTTTGACAGTTGCGAGCGTCTCAAAGACAGTTTTACATCGTGCAACAGATGGGAAAGTAAGGATACTTTCATTCTTGAAGATCGAAGTCTTTAAATCTCGCTGAACGATCTTTTCTCTTCCATCGTTTCATTGAGCTTTGAACATTAGATTTAAAACAATGAAATGATGTAACTTTTTGAATAGTAAGAATTTAAACATTTCTGAAAACACTAAACAAGTTTCTTTCATAATTATATCTACCATGATCTTGGAGATTGAAATTTCCACTTTACAACAAATCCTCAAGTTTTATCGTACCCTTTTATTGAACTTTGAATGTTAGGGTTAGACGACCAAATGACAAGATTTCTTGAATTTTTGTCATTTAAGTCTATTTGAAGCTCAATGAAGTGATGAAAAAAAAAATTGTNTTAAATTAAAAAAAAAAAAAAAAAAAAATGGGGGATTATTCTTTCTTATTTTATCTTTCCTTTTTCCCTTTAGAAAATAGTCATACTGAGACAAGTGGGAAAAATTAATTTATATATACGTAATCGTAAAAAAGTTCACATTTCTCTCTTCGAAGATCGTGGAAGAAGAAAAAAAAAAGACAGTCAGATCGAAGACTGAATTTTCATCTGAATGGTTTTGCCGAGACATGAAACCCTTGCCAGCGCTTTCACGTGGGATTGATTTCAACTTACGCACTTGTGCTCGTGAAACAAACTCTCCTGCACGCGCAATTAAAATTACACTGCCCTATTTTTTCGCTCGTTCGCTAAGAAAACACAGGGAAGAAGGGGGTCACATAGATTACTCGCAGGTGCATCATTATTTTCTACATTCCTTCTCTTTTTTCTTTTTTTTCTGCCGTGCGATCGATTCCCACGGTTTCGAATCGTTTCCTCTTTGTTCTTTCGTTCTTTCTTTTTTGTTTTTTTTTCTTATTCTTCTTCCTCCTTTCTAACGAGCACCGCTGGAAAACAAAATGAAAAAAAAGAAAGACAGACGAGACGAGAATGAAATCTCTCCTGAGAAAGCATACGCTAATATTTCTTTCTCTCAACGCGCGAGAAATCATGAGAGAAACGAAAAATTCAGTTCGAACGTGAAACAAATATTGATAAATCGAGAAAATCGGTGGAAAATAAAGTGAGAAATTAACGAAGACACGGGACAAAGAATACAGAAGAGAAACCTTGACAAGGAACTGACAATAAAAAAAAAAAAAATCTAACATTTCGACAATCAGAGCAGATATCTTCACAGCGAGAGAACTAAACTTACTTACACATGTAATAAATCAAGTGTGTATGCATACGTGTGTGTACAGGTACAAATTCAATTAGAAAACTATTAACGCGACTTCATCTCGTTTTTTTTTCTTTCGTATCTTCCTTTCTTTCGTTTTTTCTCTTAAGAATAAACAAAAAGACAGAAAAAAATATGTTGCAAACACGAATGCCAATTCGCTTCTCAAGGGACAAAGTTGTTGAAAGAATTCGAGAGTTTGATTCAAGAAAAATTTTTTTCTGTTAGGACAAACTTTTTTCTTTTTTATTTTTTTTTTTAATTTCTCAATCCATTCTCGATATTGTTCGATCTATAACGTACGTGTACCATATGTGGAAACTTGTGTGGAATCGTTCCAGACAACGAGAATCCGTTAAAGTTCGTTCTCGTTTGCCGGTACGTACATTGTGTGCACATTTAATATACGTCGAATCGACTAACTTTCGACAAAGAAAGAAAGAGAAATCATTCAACACCGAGAAACGTCGAAAAAAGGGAAAACGAACTAAGCACCAATCCGGTAAAGACACACCTATGGGCACTTAACTTGGGCTCGGCATGTCATCCTAATCATATTTACGAGCTAACATCGACATTCTAGAAACCTCAGCCGAAAATCTGCTCGTACGTCAAATCACTCTCACGTTTCGCGTTTTTTCTTTTCCCTCGCAATAGTTTTCCATCCGATATCTTATTTTCATCAACTGAAAGTGCTCCTTTTTTTTCCTCCTTTTTTTTTCTCGTGAAAACACCGCGAATTTTTCTGTGAATCTTATTACCATTCTTACTAACCAGTCTCGTTATTATCTTTTGTTCTTTTTTTTTTTCTTCTTTAGATATTGGAAAATTTCTCTCGAGTATTGGGAGATTCTCTAAAGGGTGGAAGTTGTAATTATTTTAATGGGATTTGGTATTCCAATTTGCAAGAAATTGACGAAACGCTCTGGGGGAGGAGCGATCGATAGGAAGTGATTTGACGATGATCAGAGGTTCAGCCTGGAAAGAAGATTCTCAGAAAACGTGGAGCGTGCGACGAAACTTACCTCGTCAGTGTGGGAGCCAACGAGAAAAAGGTCGAAGGGTATGGCGGCCACCAGGTCGATGATGAACCAACCCTTCAGGTAATGGACGGCTATCTTTCCAGGATGGGACACCACTTCATCGTTGCTATTCACGAATGTCGTGCGAAAATTTATGATGATGTCCACTATGAAAGTGACGTCGACTGAAACGTCAAAGAATCCCCAAAAGTTTGAGAATAACGAAATTCAGCGATAAACAATATACAAGCTGTCCCAGTTCTCATAGTACAATCAATTTATCAAGTACGCAATTTTCAACGGGACGTATGCAAAGTTCAGTTTCTCAAAAGCTTTATCATTGTACATTTTTTATTTATTTTTGCATGTAGACTATCCTACCGATTATTCATAGTAGAATTAGATGACAAGTTTAAGTGTAAAGTGAATTTTCGATGAAGATGCATATTAATCTCTTAAACCATTATATTAATGCAATTAAATTTAAACTATCACAACAATATTGATTAACTAAATGGGAAGATATTGTTTTTCTTTTTTTGGGGAGGGATTATTTTTTTAATATAGAATCATCATCTTTCTGATCGTGCTATGAAAACTGGCACACACTGAATATATGTATATTTTAATGGATATTAAAACGTGTGTACAATATATTAGATTACTTTTTCAAAAGGAACTATGTTTGATAACAATTATTTCATTTTTATATGACACTATATGATTTCTTTTCTTTTTACATCTTTGTATTTTTACATATCTTTTTTTCTTTATATTTTATTAATGTATCTTTATATTACTAAATTGAATAATAAATGCTACAAGAAACAAGATTCCACGCTCGATCGAACAAATATAGGAAGTATAGGAAATATTGCTATTTGTCTTAAAAGATAATACTCTTAGAAAAGCACTCTGACCTTTCTCGATACAAATGCTACGAACTCTGTGAACGCGGCGCAGTGAAACAAGACTTAGTTGGTCAGACAACGCGCAAATTCCTGTTTGTATCACTCGTTTAATATCGATCACTAGACTGCGAATCTTTATGCAATTTCATACTTCTATAAATTACAATTAAATATTGTAACAAGTATGTACACTCGTTCCTCGATTCACACAAAAAAAACATATATACTTCTATAATTTTTCATTGAATTTACTGTACAGATTGTGACATTTTTCACGGTATTTCGCAACCGAGAAAGAAATGATTCTACGTGAAAAAAATAAGCTGAAACTATAGAACAAAATTTTTTCGTAAGACACTTTGTCTTCGAGAGAATTTGAAAATTTATCAAGCATATGAATATTGATGCAATTTTTCACGAAACATATTTAAAGTCTAGTTTCCTGAAAAAGGAGCCTTAAATTAAAAAAATTCATATTCTCACACATAGAATAATCTTCTATCGATTATTCAGTCCAGTATGACAATTGACAATTGACAACGTTCGATTTTCGTGAATTTTCGCGAAGCTATATTTTCTACGTAGGAAATCTCATTCTCGGTTTCATTAAAAGATTCTGCACAATTTTCCTGCGTGAATCGAGAGTGTATTTTATCATATTGTCAATGTTTTATTTCGAATCATATTCGAATTCTCCGTAAATGCATAGAAATTCACGGTCTGGAAATTCGATCGTCGGTTCCGTGTCTCACCTATGAAGTCTATGATGACGATGGGATCGTCACTGTACTTTTTGTTCTTCCTGCTGTTGTAATCCGGATCCGACAGGACGAAGGCGGCGACGTACGGGGTGAATATAGCGGTGTACAGTACGAGCAGCAGTATCACCCAGTCCCAGACAGCTTTGAAGGGTGAATAGTGTAGTATGGTCCACTTGCCGATTCTAGGTGACTGTAATTTGTACTCTGGGAGGATATCGTTTCCAAGGGACAGCACCTGGAACACGCGTAAACCAACTTCTTGGGAAACAGCTCATCGTTCATTTCTTTTCTCTTAACAAAAGAAGGGACGAGTAAATTTTTTCAGAAAGATATCAACATTCTGCAGGCTTCAATTTTCAATTTGTTCGTTTCCATTTTGTAAGAATTATTTCGATGTTTGTTTCCTCTTTTTACAAACCGTTCGTGTTTTCTTGATCGATGTTATTTGAAAAAGCATCGACAGAGGAGGATTTCTACGAACGAAAATTGGAACTGATAATTCAGAATGAACAAAGTGTACTGTTTAGCAAGTTATATTTACTCTTCTCTTTTGTCGATTTAAATCATTACATTCTTAAAGTGATTAAAAATAGATATGTAGAGTAGTTAGATGTTAAACAAAAATTATTCTAATGTTCGAATATATGAAAGGGAAGAAACGGTAATTGAAAATAACAAAGATGTATCATCTAATTTTTACTTTTCTGTCAATTTGAATTATCATCTCCTTCATTTGTAAGAATATTAAACAATAGAGAAGAGACACTGAAAATTAAATATAGTAAAAAAATACAAAATAAATCTAGACTAATTTTTTAAATTAACATCGCTGAATTATTATTTCTTTCACTTGTAAGAAGGCTAAAATAATGCTCCTTTATCGTCAAATATTCTTACGAATAAATTTAATCGAGAGAAAGGAGAATAATTCAGAACGAACATGAACAATCGAAACACAAAATAATCTTTGCGATTTTCTTTTGCGAGCGTCGAAGCGGAAGCACGAATATTATTATTATCATTAGTTTCGAAGATGCATTTTTCATAACTTACGATCGTTTTCGGCAAACCTCGCATCGATTTATTTTTAAGATGAAAACAAGTTCGTTCGATAAACAGATTCTCAAAACATCGAATAAACGTACTAAGACTTAAGTGAGATATTCTTGCAGAAAGTAATCGCTGCCTTTTTATTTATCCTAATGATAATTTAAAGATTCACTTTACAATAGCTCCAAACTTAAATCATAGTATATAATTGAAAACTTTATTAATTGATAGTTCTAGTGTTAAAATCTGCGATTAAAAACGATTGATAAAAATTCGGTGAAGAAGAATGCGTTGTTGTTGCAACGTTATTGCCGCGCGTTGTTTCAATACCCGCGTTATTTTCCACGCTGAATGACCAAGCGAACAATATCAGAAACACTTTTGTCTTCGTTGCTGTATTTTTCAACGCTGCCTTCCTCTCTGTCGAACAGCAACACGGCCAGAAACGTGAAAAAATACAAAACACCCACGCCCGCCGCGTTTCTTTATATCGCTACGCGTATGTGTCGTTCCTCTCTTTATCCGGCAGAGCAGAAGGGAGAAAAATTTGTTTCTCCGCTCTCGCGGCACAGCCACCACTCATTTTAAACGTCGCCGCGCTTTAACCTCGTTTCTCCACAACGAGATCCATCAGCGGAAAATGTGTCTGCTTGCTCCCTGAAA
Organism: Lepidotrigona ventralis hoosana; assembly: GCA_002806875.1. NCBI lineage: Eukaryota > Metazoa > Arthropoda > Insecta > Hymenoptera > Apidae > Lepidotrigona > Lepidotrigona ventralis. Next base: position 15,620 of record NIPQ01090545.1, read on the forward strand.
AAATTTCAAACTCCTCGCTCGTCCCCTCCGTTTCTTAGTTTCTGGTGTAACACGAGCTCCTCTGACGCGAGAAAAGTTGTTGTGAAAAATTCTACTGCGAATGGAGGGCGATTCAGAGTGGAAATGATTGTACTGTTCGATGCAAAAAAAAAAAAAAAATGGTCTCGGTGACAAAAGTCGGTTGTAATATCTTTCAAAGTTATTGCAAGAAAATATCAGAGACATTGAAATTGAGATAGAATGAAATTTCTCAAACATTTCAATTTCAATNGAATGTTGTAAAGGCAATTATAGTACGCCAAAGCAACGGTAGTTTTCGTGATTATAGCAAGGGACACGATTCTTTCGCGAAATTTATTTATTAACCAAGCAGCCGGTCTTCGAACGAAACGAAACTTTATATTCTCAAGAATTCTAGAATTTTTAATACGGAGCTCTAACGTAACAAATATACGCATATATTAAATATGTGTATGTGTTAAATATGTATAAATGCACATAATAATATTTTAATAATAATTATTTATTCAATAATTTTCTTTCCATTTTATACTGCATTTATGAGATGAAAAAGGATTAAGAACTAATAATTCGGATTCAAATATAGTGTACATTGAAGTCCAAATAATTTTGTGATGGAAAAGTTAAATTGTCATGATTTTAAAAAGGATTAAGAACTAATAATTCGGATTCAAATATAGTGTACATTGAAGTCCAAATAATTTTGTGATGGAAAAGTTAAATTGTCATGATTTTTACGTGAAAATTCGAATTCATAATACATATTGAAATAGATAAATTAATTAAGTAATTATCACTCGAAAATTCCTAGTTGCACGATGTTGTTTAATAATAATGATGGATATTTAATAGTGACAATCTTAGCAGTGTATTCTCACGAGATTTTTTTCTGAAAAAATAGATAAATTAATTAAGTAATTATCACTCGAAAATTCCTAGTTGCACGATGTTGTTTAATAATAATGATGGATATTTAATAGTGACAATCTTAGCAGTGTATTCTCACGAGATTTTTTTCTGAAAAATTGTTTTTTTAATTAAGTCAATCAATGGAAAATTTGTAGTCTGAAAAAACTATATCTTTGTGATTACTAATGGAAAGTATAGTCTAATGATCGTAAAGAACTATACTTTCCACCGCTACCAATATTCTTCTTTAATTAATAGCAACGACTATGTAATAATCAAATTCTGACGATCCAAAGATTACGAAGAAGATATATATTCTGTCAATAGAATTAATAAGCACCGATAGAAAATTCCTAGTCCCTCCAAAATAATGCCATTCTAAAGCAACGTGACTATTTATATAACGATAAAATCCCAGTAATCAGAAATACATTCTCGCTCCTCTCAAGATTATTCTTCAATTTAAGTTCAAATTTCATTGATTTTACAACAATAGTTACCAATGGAACATTCTCAATAGCAGATTCTCAGGATGGAGGAAATGGCTCACCTGTTCAGCACGCGGCTTGATCTTCTCTTCCTGCTCCTTGGCTAGGTCCTCGACGAGATCGTGGAGGAGCCTGATGTCCTGGGGGCTGGGGGAGTCGACCCTGCCAGCCCCCACGCTCATCGCACTGTGGGGCGCCAGTTCACAAGAATCAGCAACCTCCTCGCCCTCGGTGTCTCTCTCGCTATCGTCCTCCCACTGATCTTTATGGGACCACNTCTTCTCCTCCTGCTCCTTGGCTAGGTCCTCGACGAGATCGTGGAGGAGCCTGATGTCCTGGGGGCTGGGGGAGTCGACCCTGCCAGCCCCCACGCTCATCGCACTGTGGGGCGCCAGTTCACAAGAATCAGCAACCTCCTCGCCCTCGGTGTCTCTCTCGCTATCGTCCTCCCACTGATCTTTATGGGACCACTCACTGTCAGTCACCCTTTCGTCGTCATCGCTCATTTAGAGCATTCAGGCGACTTTCAGATAAATCAGACTCTCCCCTCCACCTTCAATTTCTTTCTCCTCGTTGTTGTACGACACGACACGACGAAATGCAAAACTCGCGAGATCTTTTAGTTCGAATACGAGTCCGTCCGACTTTTTATTATCTCTTCTCTTTCTTCGAGAGTTTTCTTTCGATATCTTTGACAGTAGAGTATTATACGTGTGAGGTTATATCTTCGTTATTGCTTCTTCTTTGATTAATCGTACTTACGCATTTTCATAGAGCGAGCAATCTTTCAGCAGAGCATCAATCGTCAAATCCCTCGTGCTTTTGCGGACAAACGTTAAAACCCGATTAATATGTTTCTTCTTTTTTCTTTCTTCGTTCTCGTAAATGATTCTATCCTCGATTTAAGCGAATTCCCTACTCTCGACGACGATCCGGTTCACTTCGATGGGAATCATATGCTGCGAAGTTTCGGGACTTCGGTTATTGTCGAGTTGAGCAGTCATCGTGCAGAACTTTACTGCGCGTTTTATTGCCAGAATGAAACACTTCCATCGACGTTGAACCGTGAGACTGAATCGTTCCTCGGACTAAGCACTTGCGAATGTCACTAAGCTGTTTACAACTCGAGAAACACGCGTCTTGTCGTTCTTGAAACACCAGAAAAAAAAGAACTCTCTCGACGACTAATGTTTGTTGATTGAAAGGAGATTTGCGGAGATTTGATGATAGTTTGTTTCATCTACGCTACAACTCGAGAAACACGCGTCTTGTCGTTCTTGAAACACCAGAAAAAAAAGAACTCTCTCGACGACTAATGTTTGTTGATTGAAAGGAGATTTGCGGAGATTTGATGATAGTTTGTTTCATCTACGCTAGATTGTTTGAAACAGTCCCTGGTTGAGGTGAAAGGAAATCTCTAAAATAATTTATCAAAAATCTCCTTCGAGTTGAACGTAATTTATTGTTAACTTAATATTGAATCGATTTTTCTCATTCAGTTTT
>NIPQ01090547.1:0-21745 GCA_002806875.1 Lepidotrigona ventralis hoosana
GTGGAAAACAATAAACTCGGAAAATTTCGTACGGTGTACAGTGTTGAAAAATCTACATGTACTTATACCGAGCCTGTTATAAGCACTTTAAATGAATCTTCATCGGATGTTCAAGAAGGTAGACAAGCTTCAAATGATAAAAAAAGTGATGCTAAATTATACAGTGCTAACTTTGGTACAAATTGTAATAATACAGGTGCACCGACACCTCCGCCTGTACCTAATTCTCCATTAACTCAAAATGTAAATCCTCCAAGCATTTCAGTAAATTCATCACCACACTTGATTCAGATACGGCAAGAATCGATTAATATAATAATACAGGTGCACCGACACCTCCGCCTGTACCTAATTCTCCATTAACTCAAAATGTAAATCCTCCAAGCATTTCAGTAAATTCATCACCACACTTGATTCAGATACGGCAAGAATCGATTAATTATCTAGGTTATTACTCCTCGCACGAGCAACTCATGCAACAAACAATAATGTCCCAAGCAAATGCAGCTCGAATACATATAATGAATATGATCAAACGTGGAGCGTTACAATGTAGGACGCACCTTCTTTGGAATAAATTATTAGAAAGTAAATCTGCCATGAATTATAATGAATTCTCCGAACTTTGTTCTCTGGCCCATGTTGAACCTTTATTAAAGTTGGATCCAAGATTAAGACCATTTATTAATCAGCCAATTTCTTGGTACCAATCCTTATCAAAGGTTCTACAAAATAAATATCAAGAACATCATAAACAATTCAATACACCAGACGGAAATATTACTCATCTACTAATACTGCATCCAAGTTTTTTCCAAGTTTTCATGATGTTAACTATAGATCTACATGCCTCACGAGGGGTTTGTTATCAATATTTTTGTTGTTGTTGTTGTTGTTGTTGTTGTTTATGTACCTCATATATAATTTCCTCATTTCTCATTTCTAGGATTTGTATGCAGTTTACTGTAAATCAGAAGAAATGATTAATTCTTCGTGCTGTATAGAAGATACATATAATCTAATAGAAGGTTTTGTGAATGCTTGCTGTTTTAACTTATGGATGGGTCTCTATAATTAATAATAATTGCACATTCCAAAGAAAACAGTTTCCAGATACTTGTACTTATAATTTACATATATAGAAGTAGCATATGAAAGCAATTTCATTGTTTAAAAACATTATGTATATTTTCATCGTTTGTTATATTATACTGTAATTTGTATGAAACATATATTTTTTCTAATTTCAAAGATTTTATATTTTTAACTTGTTACCTCTCCGTTTGAAAAGTGAATTTTAAAATTGTTAAATGAAGTTTAAAAATTGATAGCGATGTATAGGGAAATAGATCTGCGACATTACAGTTTTTTGATGACACGTCTACACAATATCCAATTGCTATCTAATCGAATTACTTTCATTAACAATGAATAACATACACGGCCGATCATACAACTGTGAATTCTCAATTAACAGAACTTAGTCACACCTGGTAACAATTAAGTCCTCTTAGAGAAAATGATTATATTTAATTGAATTCATTATAAAACCTATATCATATAAACTAAATTGATTATTACATGTATATATAATTAACTTATTTTTTACTTGATTATTACATTATTTATTTTTTTATACATTTACTGTTAATGTATTTTGTACAAGAATTATAATGATAATACTGTATAATTTTTGTATTGAAAATTAAAAATTAAAAATAAATAGAATTATATAAGTATTTTTTTCTTATTATATGTGTATTCGATACTCGGTACATACGAAAATACCACCTGCACGTGTACCGAAAACTGTATGATGTAAGATTATAACATAACCTATAACATTTTGATAATAAGTCTTGTAACCAGTTTTTCAATATAAATTAATATCTTTGAACAATAATGGCCGTCAAAAATGAGGGAAATTTTAATACCGAGGAAGCAGAATATTCTGATCTTTATCCAAGAAGAAAGAAAAGTCAAAGTAAAATCAGCACTTGGTTTGACAAAATTACCTTCAACGAAAAAAGGGAAAATTATCAAAAGTTGCAGTGTGAAATTAATGTTTTTCAATGTATAAAAAGCAGTAAGTTCTATTTATTTGAAAAAAATTTTTATGATTCTTTCTACTTTAGGTTTATTATATACAGTTATTGCAACAGAAATATTATCCCGAATATTTCAGCGGCATACCAGTTAACTGTTTTTTAAAAGTTAAATATTTTTCTGAAATTGGAAAGTGTCACTATAAAAAAATAAAATTATAAAACAAATTTAATATTATACTTTTACTTTTGTAAACAGTCATTAATGTATATGTAATTCTATCACTCATATTGTACATTATATACTCTATAATAATTAAGAAATTAAGTAAGTTATGAATTATATATATTTTAGGTCCTCTAATGAAATTACTACTGGGAGCACTGAAAAATTCAGGATGGTAAGTAGCACATTGTGTGCACATACATTTTATTTTTATTTTTGAATTTTGGATTTCCAAAATGTTCATGGTTTTTCAGAAATCTATTTATACATAAATTTCCTTGTACAAGAAAAAGTACAATTGCATTTTGTAAGTTTGATTTGTTCAATTTATTTTGGATCATAAAATCTCTCTGATTTCATTTAAATTGACAGTTTGTAATGCAAGTATTCTTATTATTGATATTATTTTATTTACAATAATTTCAGTGAAGTTGAACTTGGTCGTCATATTTCATGTGAAATATGTGATGAAATAGTTACTGGTGGTTATGATCCTCAAACGAATCAGGTATATATTATTAGATATCTTTGTTTATATCAATATATAAATAATAATTAAAATATTTTTACATATGAAATAAAGTATTTATATATTTCAGATTATAGTTTGCCAAAATACTGCTAGGGATAAAAATCGAGTTCATAGTACACTAAGTCATGAAATGATACATATGTTTGATTATTGCCGTAATAAACTTGATCTACAAAATTTAAATCACTTAGCTTGCACAGAAATAAGAGCAGCTAATCAATGTCATTGTAGTTTTCTTGGTGCATGGGCTCGAGGAACTGCTTCACTTTTCAATATTAAAAAAGCACATCAGGTAGGACACATTTATGGTATATAAAAATACATTATATATTGCACAAAATATTTAATTTCATGCAACTAAAATATCACTTAATGGAACAAAAAAATGTTAGAAAAAGTATCATACTATGAAGGAATAAATAGGGAACTGTTTAGAAAGATATCTAATAATATATAGTTATATTTTTGTTTTAGAATTGTGTTATAGACAAGGCTGTTAGATCAGTAATTGCTGTAACGAATATATCGAAAGAGGAAGCAACAAAAGTTGTGATGCAAGTTTTCAATAAATGTTACAATGATTTAGAACCAATTGGAAGACGCCTTCGTCGAAATTCATTGGATATAGAAAAAGCATATTACGATGGAATGTATTATGGATATTTAGAATAACATATATCTTTTAAAATGTTATTGGTTCCAAAAGTTCGTAGTTTTTTTATTGCATTCTGTACTTTAAAATAACACACTTAGAAAATAGTATTATTTTGTTATATTATTTAGTACTTGTCTTTAATGAAACTGAAAAACTGTTACTATTTTTATTGTTCTAACTGCAAAATGCTACAGCTGTATGTATTGTAATTATGAAACCACAGTTGATTTANCTGTATGTATTGTAATTATGAAACCACAGTTGATTTAATGTCAATATTTTATTTTTTCTATAAAAATTTTGAATATTTTCATGTAATAAAACAAAGATAAGATTTTTGTTGACAATTTTATATATATATATATAATATATATAAATATATAATAAATATAATATAATATATATATATATATATAATAAATATATAATATATATATATAATCATCGGTCAGTTTAGTGAATTGAGTAAAGAATTATTGATTTGATTTAAAAGTTTTTGATCTTTACATGTACATAGAATATTTTGTATTAAAAGAATACTATCTTCTATTCAAAGAATGACCTTTCAGTTAGTTATATAGCAAATTGAAATGTAAGAAATTTGTAATTATATAAAAGCAAGAGCATTATGTATATTTGTAATTTTTACAAATACTAGAATTATATAGTAGAAATGAAAAATTATATTAAATGACCATACGATATAATTAATGTTTAAACTGATGCTTCTTAAGTCAATGAGAGTTATAGTAATATAATAGCTTTCAATATTATACAATACCGTTAATAACACAAGTACACACCTTATAATTATCATCAAATGTTATCCAGAACATCCTCTACATCCACAATGGATACATTCTACTATCCTACCTTCTTCAAGTTTGCCTTTAGGTACCCTGCAAATGCAATTTGTACCAAAGTTAGTGTCTCTGTGCTGTATGCAACGTAAGCAGCACAAATTTTCATATCCCACTTTCTTCCACTTTGCTATCAAATTTCTGTCTGCTATATTCTCATTTAAGCAATAGTCGTATAGTTCTGAAACCAAAGAACAAGGTAAACAAGAGTAGAACAAATAAATAAATAAACCAATTTAGTAACATTTTACCACGACTTATCGCTTTCCGCCTGTAATACAAATCATATATGTATCTTGATTTTTGGTGATGGATTTTGAATATGGGCCACAATGATTCTTGTTTTCGTTTGCCCTCGTGAGATTCAGTCTCGGCTGTGATTCAAATCAAACAGATTGTAAAACAATCAAAATTACATCGAGCAATATTTAATTCATATAAGAAATAAAAATTAGCGCAATTCCTCGACCATAACCTCTATTTTCTTCTTAAAATTACCTTCGCGCATTTTCTGTTCTAATTCCTCCAACGTTGGTTCGATCAATTCCCAACCATCCGGAGGAGGTTTCTTACTTCTACGTACTTTCGGCATTATTAATACATATATTAGAAGTAGGTTATTAAAACCACAAACAGAAATGTGAATTTAACAAAGCCTATTTGTAGTCTTCTAAAGATCTGTTTGTGTTCCAAAAGCAATGTTTTGTTACAATGGTAATAAAGTCTTTTAACGATTCGATCTTAGCGTTATGTATCTTTGTAATTCCAGCGTTATTTAGAGCGTTATTTTGTCATCCTAAATAGAAATATTTTTCTGAGCATAATGATGACGTTAATCTTACTACAGCTTACAAGTGAGTAACAAATTGACGTGCCCGCGAATGTTTTTCGAACTCTGGATGATTTTTTTTTTCAGAAACAATCCGATGTTATTTAAACATGAACTCGTATGTCTATCACCCTGGAGGTGATAATACAAATTTACTAAAATAAACGCAAGTAAGCAACAGCATCGAAAACAAATCATTTCAATCTCAAATTCAGAGAATTAGAGTAAATTCAAATTTTTTTCAAAGCGCCAAAGTCATGCGCACCAGAATGTTTGCGCGCCAGTTCTTTTTGAATCATTTGGAACTACGAAATTCAATAACACATCGATATGAAATCAAGAATTTAATATTTCGAACAATAATTGAGGAAACAGTTTTATGAACATATTCTAATTACAAACGTTGTCATTTTAATCTTTTCTTCTAATTTCTTCTAATTTTTTTACTACAAGTACCATGATGATCTATTTAAGAAATAAATGTGACATGACACGCGAGATCCTCTATCAGCTTGTATTGAAGTTCATTATGAATAGTAGATTTTAGTATAACGTGTTGCTTATCTTTGATCTCATTGCCCGTAAAAAAATGATGAACGGAGATCCGAGAACATTAACAGAATGCTTACAGGTAGATCTACTCATTTTATAGGTGCATGAAGAGGAAATTTAAAAGGAAGCAAGACATTCTAATAAAAGTAAAACAATAGCTATTAACCAAATTGAAAGAATATGATGGGTAAGTTTTTATTGAGTAAGTTTTTCAAAATTGTATCAATTTATGAATTATGAACAATTAATTAAATTTTATTGTGATTGTTATTGTAACTGTAATGATATGTGTTTAGACAAAATCATCAAGGCAATAAAAATTAGAATTCTAACATGGAGGCCAAAGACTCAATATGAATCGTTATTGGCTATCATTTGGGCTAATGAAATATTCGGTTTGCGTGTGTTTGAATTTGGAGAACGTCTACGATACAGCTGGAGCATAATATATATTAGTGCATGCACCGTTTTATATTTTATCCTATACAACTTGACGTTAGGGACTCATTTGGATTGGCCCGCGTATCAAGAGATCACTTATAAATTTGTTTTATATGTCAACATCGCAATTATTTCGATTTACATCGTGCTTGGATTTGTCAATACAGGAGTACGTATTTATACAACAAATTACTTTCAAAAATTCTTTCTTCCATATCTTTTCTTTTTTTAAATTTGAAGCATTCGAAGAAAATTATTGCCAGATACGAACAAATAGACAATATTTTACAATCCTTTGGCATTGAAAAAAATTATCTAAAAACGTCGATCTATGTTGTACGAGCAACAAGTACATGGGGCATACTGATGATAATTCTTTTCATACTTTTTTGGACTTGGTGCACGGCTGATACTAATATTACAGAAGCATTCTATTTAGATCTTCTAGTATGTCTACCAATTACGATCAGTTGTTTGATGAGCGTCACTTTCAACGTATTTGTAAGGTAAATTATACAAAAACAAAGATTAAGCTAAAATTAAGCTAAAAATTATCTGGACGAAAAGACAATGCTTCGTAATTCCAGATACTAAATTTAACTTTTTAAACAGCCATTAAATGATCAAGTACATACAACTGATAATCATTAGATCAATTCTTAACATTAAAAAGCATTTTTCTTCTACAAACAAAATTAACTTTTCAGGTATTTGTATAAAGTATTATAAATTCACTCGTGTCCATTCTATTATGCATCTATTTTCTCAACGAAGAATGTTAATTTAGAATTTTACAAGACAAATTGCACAAGATGAATATAGCAATAAGTGAGCTACATCAATCATCAAATGTGAATAGCATTGATATGGGATACAAGATGCAACAAACGGCACATAAACTTGTACTTGTAAGGAATTATTATAATAAAAATAATTTTCTTCGGCGTTTTGTTGAAATTGCAAGGTATATTTGATGTCATTACAACGATATTATAAAACGTACATCAATAATAGTAAGTCGTTAATAAACGGAATTTTTTTTCCTTTTATTATTAATCTGTCTCTCTATTTATCTTTTAAAGGCAAATGCATTTTGAAATTGTAAGTACTTCGCGCGAACTTAATCAAATGTACAGTTGTCAACTTTCATTAGACTTGGCAATGGAATTTACAACGATAATATGTATACTGTATAATTTATATTTCGACGTAACATTATCGACTCTGGCAGAAATTTTACACCATGAAATAGTTATAACAATAGCATGTCTTATACTTTCTAGCAAAGTTATTATCATAAATCATCAGTGCACTTGTTTCAATTGCGAGGTAAAATTATATATTATTAATGATATATATTTTTATATATATTTTTACTATGACGAAAGTGATAATAAAAGTGTAAATATTGGTATATTTTTTAGCTAAACGTAACAGCGCAAACGCTTCGAGAAATAGAAGTCTCTTGCATAGATAATTCTATCAAAGATGAGGTAAAGAGAGATTCAGTGCATTTCTATCAAAAATATTTAAAAAGCACTGAAATATAAATAAATTTAATTTATTATTCATTATTATCACCAATGAGCTAAATTATCTACTCTCATATTACGTGTAAAAAAGTTTCTTTATATTTCATCTTGTACAAAGTGATCTTCTTCCCAAGTGTTAACAATGATTTATATTTTAACAATGATTTTTAATGTTCTAAAGATACGTTTAGCAGAAAATTGATTTTCAATAACATTGATAATTTCAGCTGCAACAATTTTCATTACAACTCATTCTTCATCCTTTATGTTTTACCGCTGGCGGTTGCGTTTTTCTTAATAACCAACTTACAACGAAGGTAAATTGAGTATATAACATCAATATTTATTGATTACTTCTAAAAACATAACGTTTCTTTTCAGTTTTTTGGTACTTTAAGTACTTACTTGGCTATATTAGTTCAAATGAGTTCTACACCTACGCAGTCTTGAAGTCACAGTTTAAGTAATTTATTTAGTATCGTCACATTCGTAGATCGTGATTATTTATTATAGTTTACGACACGCTATTGTAATTTATAAGTAAGCAAATGAATAATTGAAAAAAAGATATGTATGGATATCTTAAATAAAATAACTTTTACCTACAGTAAGAATTCTTCGTCAATAAAATTTTAATAATGTCGTTGCTTGACACATAGCGCGCATATGACGATCAATAATATTCAATAATATAATTGCCATTTACACGTTTATTACTTCAAACATGCCTGAAAAGTTAATCATCAAGCTGCGATCAGATAACGGCAATAATTATGAAGATTAATTCATATCTCTATTAGATGTAAATTCATACATCGTTCCTAGCACGACATTTAAAAGAAATTACAGAAATTACATTAAAAAAAAACGAGATTATATACGTGGATTGATCCCGACAATTGATCTTGACAATATTAATTAGTGGAACTGTATAGCTGGTATAGCTCACTACTGACTGAAGCATTTTTAAATAAGAACTTTCAACGTAAAGGAAAAAGTTATTCATATTCTATAAAGCATAGTAAAAGAAGATCAATAAGAAGGGAAGAAAAGTTTAAAAAAAAAACACTGAACTATATCCTGACTTATACAATTAGATATTCCTCTTAGTCAAATTTTAATTAATTCTTGTAAGAAACATGATATAATTTTTATTGAGAAACAATTTTCCTTATTAACAGTTATTTATTCGTTACGTTTCAATTTACCTTACACCGTTTGTTCTAGTAGCAAAGATTTTGAATCGAATCGAAACTGTGTTAGCTATGTTAACTGAGTTACTAGAGTTGATTTATCATTAATTATAATTGTTATAATTCACCAGTCCAAGAAGAATTGACATAAAGGAAAGCAACGGAGATTCTGGATTAGAAATATGTGCAGCCGCAGTAATTGTAATTATCTTCGGCCTTGGAAGTTTTATAAGAATTTTTCTTACAACCTTCTATACAAAAACCATGCCATACATCACGTTATTTCACTTTGGATGTACTACAACTGGGCCATAAGGATGATTTTCTTTTTTTTTTTTTCAGTCAGTAGTCCAATGGAGTTACCAAAGATAGAACAATCAATAAGAGAGTAGATCAACGAATACTATAAAAAATAATTTTACTAGTCTATTTAACAAGAAATTTTTCTAGGAAAAAAAGGGTTCTTTTCAAAACTAGAGTATTAAAAGTGAATTCGATTGAAATACTGATGAATTTTATAAATAAACTTTTTAATATAATAATGATACTAACTGTGATTTTTTATTACAAATTTTGTTAACATTCATACATGTCATATAAAAATAATATTATGCCAAAAAGATATACTAGTAGTCTTATCTGTTTATTACCACCTGCAAAACATTTCCTAGTGATTGATATACATGTGATATAAAAGAAGCTACTAGTATTTTGATAAAAATTTTGTTACCAATACAGTTACTACTACAATTATAACAACTATTGATTTAGTTGTCAACTGTCATAGTTATCGAGTTATAATTACAGTAAATAATCTAGCTAATTAAGCATGTTAATTGTAATGAACACATCAATAATTCTCAGCCATTGACAATAATAAAAAAAGTTTAAAGATTCTCCTAAAATGAAAATTTCATTTTTTGCATAACATAGTGGTAACTTACTAAGAAACACCCAATATCTAACATAAATCTAGATAAATTTAGAAGTAAAAATACACACTCTTTAGCAATTTACTTAAATTATTTAAAATGGCTGAGGTTTTCCTGTATTAAAAATTAATAATAATAATAATAAAAAAGAAAAAAAAAATTTCTTAAATACACTATACAAGGACACACTACACTAATATTACTCTACAAATTATAACGTATAAAATTACGATCATATTGAACAAGAATTTTCTGTTTTATCTTCGTTTCAAATATCATTTTTCAACTTAAGATAATTATAAATATCCGTATAATAAAATGAATGAAGAGTATAAACTTTATGTAATTGTCTTTCTTTTTTGCAAAAAAATAAATTTACAGAACAAGTCACACAGCTTACTTTCTTACTAATAAATATCTGCATAAAATAATATGTATCCATACTACTTAATCAAGAGACAAATGAACACGTGTGTCGTTAGCTGCCAGTTTAACAAGTGTTTTTTTTACTCTAAGAATGGGTAGACGTGCTGCAGGTTTCCCATGCCAACATTCTTTCATTAATTTCCCCAAACCAGCCAATGTCTGTAAAATATATATATTATTATTTAATGTCAAATTATTTTTACATTTATTCTTTGTAAAACAGAAAGTTCTAAAGTAATACTGCGGATTACAAAAATAAAATTTTCTAGCATGTATAAATGATAAAAAATAAGAAATATAAATACATCATACATATTATATCATTACGAATAATTAAATATAGTACTTTGTTCTTTAATATTTTATGATATTTTGATTTAGATAATTAATTAGTTAATTAATTAATGAATTAAATATTTACTGGATCAGAATGCCATCTGTTAGGAAGGGGTGGTCTGTGCTGATCCAAACAAACTAATTTTCTCATTTCTTCAATAGAAGGTTCTTGACTATTAGAAAGCCACTCAGAATATGGTGCTGCATATTCCAATGCGACACCATTGCTTAAACATCTTCTGCAAACTTCCCATAGTATCAAGCCTAAACTGTATATATCTGCTCGCCTGAAGTTCTCTAAACACTCTGTGTTTATCCTAAAATATATCAAAAAAAATTTTACATTTTTAATTAACTTAATATATCTGATTTTAAATGTATTATTTATGAAATACATTTTACAAAGATTATTACTACAATTTTGAATAAATTTTTAATTACAGCTTTAATAATATAACTAATATAATATAATTGAAAGTAATACATACGTTTGCTCGAGAATCTCTGGGCTCATATATCGTTTTGTACCTTGTTTTAAATCAATTCTATCTGTAGTCAGACGTTCTTGTGTTACTGCCAACGCAAAATCAGCGATTACACAACTACCATTAGTTTTAACAAGAATATTTTTAGATTTAAGATTACGATGTGCCATAGCCGGTTTTCCTCTAGTTCCATGAATCTCAGTATGTAAATAAAGCAATCCATTCACAATACTCAAACAGATACTGAGTGTTTGATGATGCGTTAAAGAATGAGGTGTACGATTTAAATAATCAAAAAGTGATCCCATTGGATGATAATGTGTCACTAGCCAAAGTTGAGTGCAACTTGCTCTGCTTGTCATATCACTTCCGACATAACCAAGAATATTATCATGTCTTGATGGCAGCAATTGAGAATAAACTTCAGTCTCACGAGCCCAAGCTGCCTCATCTCGTGAAAAATATATTTTTACAGCAACATTTTCACCATGCCACACTCCTCTCCAAACTTCTCCACCAAATCCACCATTACCACCGCTACCTAAGCATTCCACTAATGCTACTTGTTTAGCTAGTGTTCTTTGTACCAATAATGGTAAACCAGATCCTGATCCACTGGTTAAACTCCTTCCATCCAAGTATTCCTATTTCAACACATATAGTTTATGTAGTATTTAAAATATAGAAAGCTACAAAATAAAAGATACAATAGAAAAAAACCAATTTTTATATTCCTGAAATGAAAAGAATTTTAAATAATCTTTGTATTATTTCAATCAAACCTATAGATAATCAAAGTACACAAGTACAATAATAAACATATATATATATATATATATATATATATATATATATATATATNACGAAAAATGTAAGATAGATGACTCCATTTCAGAATCTATAACAAGTTTATTACGCCTTGCAGCCAATGTCCTTTTTTTACGAGTCCTACATACCAATAAATAAAACAGCACTATTCCAGCAATAATGCAGAATCCAACCATAGAACCCAAAATTGCCAGTGTTAATTTAACTGCGTAATCTTCTTCAACAACATCTACAAGAAGGTATATAACGTCATTGTACATGAAATAAATATAAACAAAAATATAATATTATACTTGTAATATCTACCTCCATTAAAGTCATGTAATATCGGAAACGGTCCGCCATTACACAAATCTGTTTGGCAACATTCAACATAATATTGTACACCATGTGGCAGTCCACTAACATGTCTTTTTTTAGTAGCACTTTGAACGATACGTGGTAGTAATTGCTTATTACACAATAACAACATATGCTCCATTGTTGAAGTACATCCTCTACTTACACTTTCTGCACCGTTTGATTCTTTTACTCTAGATTTCCAACACTATCAAATATTAAAAGATATATTACTTTTCCTAATGTTCTTGAGGATCTTTGGTACAATAATAACAACAAGAAACATTACAGTAATTGCATTATGGCAGATTTGAGTATATCGGCAATCTGGTCCGTCGCAAGTATGGCATTTAAAACGTTGTTGTCCAATTGAACTGCCATTAAAAGCCATAATGTCTATAGATTTCTGTGGTTCTCCACTTTCAACAGAAAAATCATTTTCTAATAAAGAAAGCTTCTCTTCTTCTCCTAAAAACGAGTCCTGTTAACCATTGAAATACATTTCAAGACATACATTATGAAGCATTATTTATAATCAATGCATATGCACATTTGTATGCAATTATTCAGATGTATGTATGTATGTACACAAAATTGAACACTAGTGCTAAATCGAGCAGCAAAAAAAGGAAAAGAAAGAAGTTCAGAAAAATTCAGCAACAATAAACATGTTTGGTATTAATACGAAACGTTAAATAAGAAGGAAAGAGGAGATGTTTCATTCGCGAATTATATATATATTGTCAGAACAAAAGATTTGTTTGACTGAAAAATATATTGCCCACCTGGACATAACTTGAGTGTCAACGATAATATAAAATATGTGATAAACATAAAATCCGCCATTGCCATGCACGTCAAAACATTAAACAGCTAAAATCAAAATCGACACTTTCCCAAAATTTTCTTCCTACGTGTGTGTCTACGTACAACAAAATTAAAATAACTTCTATCTCTACAACATCGGTGAAAAATTTAACATACATGCATTGGATTGGCGGTATTTTATTTTCATATTAAAAAAAAGAAATATCTGCAGATGTCGTTACCATCGGTTTATCCTGTTCATACGATACGTCTAAATGCGTATATTACGTGTATATATAAAGTAAAGTATATAATATACATATACACATATATATATATATATATATATATATATATATATATATATATATAAAAGATTACCCTATCGCGTGAACTTAGCTTTAGTATATTTATGTCTGGTAATCGATATATAAATTAAGAGCTAAATTTGAAATTATCAATATATACGTGAAATGCAAAATCTGTTGCACAATTGAACTAAATTCTTCCACGCAACATTAAGTTTCATTTTAATTACCTACTATTAATACTAGTATGTAATTTTAATTTTGCTTCATTTATACATGCGAGAATAAACAATGAGTAGTTGAAATGAACCGATGAGTAAGTAAAATGAACATTCGGTAATATTATTATTATTATTAAACAATATTATCATTAAATTATTATTAAACAATATTATCATTAAAAGTTGTAAATAATACTATTATATTTAAAACTGCAACTTTTATTTAATATTTAATAGACGTAATAGAAACGGTACATCAAATATCACTAACGTGCCATGCATACAATTATTGTATTAGTAACAATATCTGTGCAAGTATCTCATCGAATGGAGCTCGTAACATAGTTCTAGTCATTCAAGGAACGATTATGCTTGACTATTGATGGCAGTTTGGTATCTTAATATTAAATATTCGGCGACCAGGATCATCTTTTCGATATTATGATGCAATCCGTGCAGGTGTCTTTTAAAAGATCGTGCAGCAACTGTAACACTATCTTCATTCTCCGCTTCGGAATCATTCTCAGTTACAATATCAAATTCCGAATTGTAAGAAGTGCAGACACTTTGTACACTGTGCATCGACGTCCTACTACTCGAATTCTTAGCGCGTATAAACTTTTCCAACAACACCGGGTCCTCCTCTAAATTTTGAACATCGTTCATATGGTCCTGCGACCATAACACTTCGACCTTGATTTGATTGACAATGTTGTAAATGCGATACAAGTCGACGTTAGCCAACGTTGCTTTAATGACAGAACTACGTTTGTCTTCCAATTGAAGTTTATCTTGCGAGTCGCCTACAGTTAAGTCTAGAAGCCGACTGGGAATTAAAATCGTATCTTCCATCTCACGCACTGTTCGAATAAATCGTTCCATACTATTCAAAATAGAGGTATTGCTAAATGAAGTAACGTCATGCTTGATTAATCTTTGCAGATTTTCCCTAAAACAAAAACGAGATAATCTCCAGCATACATTATTCCACTTTTTTTTTTTTTTTGCGTGCTAGATTAACAGTACACAACATATCTCGACGCTTTTTATAAACCATTTTTTCCAAAAATTTTAAAGTACAAGACGATGATTACCGCGTGATTATTGGATGATAATACAATTATTACATTGAAATATCTTCAGACGTTGTTTGAATTATTTTCGCGATTAAATTTATTACACAGAAATCCCTGGAAATGAAGAGGTGTCACAAGTGTAACAAATAGTGGAAACATGTTTGGATGAAGTATTTATAAGGTTTTTCACGTACCGAAAGAACTATTAAATCTTTCTACTATTCGCATCTATTGATTTCATCAAGAAATGTTTGAAATAAAATTTTATCATCCATTATTATATATTAACATTCTACGCGAGTTTCAGTTCCCATCGCAAACTGGCAATAGTTATTTCAGATCGTATTTTCGAAATTAATATGTTTTACTTATTAAAAAAAAAAAGAATCAGATGAAGAATTATTACATACCTTTTGCATGACATTTCTTTGCAATACACCATAGATTGGACGGGAATAGTATTTGATAAGAACTCAAACACTAATGACGTGAACTTACCAATTTACCAATTTTATTCTTACTGCAGCAGAGTGATAAACTAAATTCTAATGAATTCATTGAGTATGACGGACAATGAAATACAGGTCGTTGGGTCATAATAAATATTGAGATTTGTTTCCGGCTGAAAGTTTCGACTTTCCTATATTTCAACTTTCCTATATATTCCTGAAAGTGGAAATTTTTATACCAAACTCCCCACACTTGACATCAGAATCTTTCATTTAAAATAGATCTCAGAGAATATAAGAATTTGTGAAATTATAAAATTTAATTCTGAATACTGAAATCATTCGCTCTGCATGGTATTAATAGATTTACTTTATAACTATTAAAAAAGAAACAATTTCTTTAACTCGCATGTCATTGTCTTAGTAATAATTTCATTATATAATTCACCGTCATTGCTTGCTTCAGACAATTTTTAAAAATCGACATGTACTGTAGTGCACGTAAAACAATTTGAAATTTCCCTCCTAAATGACATCTATCGATACCACAGAACACACTAAGCTAAGTTCGTGCGATAACATAACAATATTGTGTTTACATACATACTGATGATATGGTAGATAGTACAATGCTTGACATCATGTGCTTGGTTAATTTTTAATCTCTTTAATTTCATAGCAAGTGATATGAACAATGCAACATTAAAAATAATTAGTCAAAGATAATAAGGAGATACAATCAAATTAATTGTAATCAATGCTTGACATCATGTGCTTGGTTAATTTTTAATCTCTTTAATTTCATAGCAAGTGATATGAACAATGCAACATTAAAAATAATTAGTCAAAGATAATAAGGAGATACAATCAAATTAATTGTAAAACGTATAGTCAATTTAAGTGAGTATATTTTTTTTAATTGCATTGATAAAAATTTATATGACAGTAAGATAAATTATTTGTTTCCCCTAGGGAAAGAACAATAAACATTACAAGAATCATTACATTAACATGGCTCTTGCAAATATATCTGGTATCCCTGATAAACACTGGCAACCACCATTCGTAGCATTTGAAACAACGTAAATATATAATTATTACTAAACAGATTATTACTCAATTTTAGTTTTTCCAGTTTATTAGTCTTCCTAAATTGATGGATGCTCACGGAGTTTTCGAGATCTTTATACATTCTTTTTATCTATATCATACTCATTGAACGTAGTAGTAATGAACTGAAGTTATTTTCTAATTTCTTCACAATTTTTGAGTATTGCACTAATATAAAGTCTTTTCTAATTTCTCCACAATTTTCGAGTATTGCACTAATATAAAGTCTTTTCTAATTTCTCCACAATTTTCTCTGAAGTTATTTTCTAATTTCTTCACAATTTTTGAGTATTGCACTAATATAAAGTCTTTTCTAATTTCTCCACAATTTTCGAGTATTGCACTAATATAAAGTCTTTTCTAATTTCTCCACAATTTTCGAGTATTGCACTAATATAAAGTCTTTTCGCTATATTATTACACCATTTGGAACAATGGAACATCAATGTGTTTTTCATTTCAATCATACTAGTATTTCTCAAACATTTCTTGTTAATAAACGTGATACTACACAATCTAATATATGTTATAGCACTACTATATCACTTTTACTTTACTGTATAATAAAATATCATTGACAAATGTTTGGTTGTTATTTATATCTGCTGGCATGTTTCTCTCTATGTATTTATGCTATTTAAGCATACATCAATGAATTCATATAACAGCTGCCATTGTACTGTTGTTGGATTCTTTTTATTACAGTATGGGTGAAATAGTAATAGAACTTTATTGGAAACATGTGCCAATTACCTGTAGGAATTTTGCTGAACTTACGCGACGTGGCTATTATAATGGAACAAAGTTTCACAGAGTTATTCGAGATTTTATGATACAAGGTATTTTACTCTTTTTGCAATACTATATTTTTTCTTTTTGTAAATCAATTCTTTCGATTTAGTATATATATATATATATTATAATGGAACAAAGTTTCACAGAGTTATTCGAGATTTTATGATACAAGGTATTTTACTCTTTTTGCAATACTATATTTTTTCTTTTTGTAAATCAATTCTTTCGATTTAGTATATATATATATATATATTTATCGAAAGAATTAGTATATATATTTATCTAGTCCACTTCTATTTTATGGTTTTGTATCGTGTTTTAGGTGGTGATCCTACTGGAACTGGGAAAGGCGGTGTGTCTATCTTATATATATATATATATTTATCGAAAGAATTAGTATATATATTTATCTAGTCCACTTCTATTTTATGGTTTTGTATCGTGTTTTAGGTGGTGATCCTACTGGAACTGGGAAAGGCGGTGTGTCTATCTACGGAGAATGTTTCGATGATGAAATACATGACGATTTAAAACATACCGGTACAATTAATATAAATTTAACTTTTTGTAACAGTAATATAAGTATTACTGTTAATAATCAGTTTCCATGAAAAAAAAGTTATGAATATATAATATTAAAAAAAAAAATTATATTGAATTTTTAGGCGCTGGAGTTGTTTCTATGGCCAATTCTGGACCGAACACTAATGGATCACAGTTTTTCATAACATTAGCACCTACACAGTGGCTTGATGGAAAACATACAATTTTTGGTAAGTTAAATCCTGTTGATCTAACGTGTACAAAAATTTTTGATAATTTAACGAACTTGTATCTTTTTCTTTTTTGTCAATAGGTAGAATCCATTCTGGTATGGCAATAGTGAAAAGGATTGGATTAGTAGAAACTGATAAGAATGACAGACCCGTTGATGACATAAAAATTGTTAAAGGATCAATAAGAAACGCGTAATAAAATAAACATGTCCTCGATGATTTATATTCCTTTAGAATTTATCTGTAATATATTATATTTTGTATATAATAAAATATTACTCACATTTTTGCACCAGATTCGAAGATTCATTTTCTTAATCATTACAATCATTACATTGCACGTACGAGTATGATACATGTAAGTTTGCCATAAAAAAATATACATATATAAAGAACAAATACAACATTCAAACTCAGTACGCTCGATTTTTTAACTTTCCAAACAGCGTATAAAATCCTTCGAATTTTGTACTTGAAACAATTGTCATGGACATAATGTACCAGGCGGAATATAACTGAAAAAGATAGTAGACTAATCATGATTTATGTAAATATAATATTTGATACGCGTTTAAACTAAATATTTTATATTTCATTTTCTATATTTCTGAAAATTTTCGCAATTGAAATAATTTACCATTGTTTGAACAGAGATTAGATTGTAATTTACCACTATTTGATCAGAGATTAGATTATAATTAATTTATATGAAATAAAGAACCTCATATTATACGTAGTATTATCTTCCATTGGAGTAACTGGAAATTGATAAGTAGGTTTCTCGCTCCATGGTTTTTGAACTTTATCTGCATTCTCCACGGGCTGATAACTCAACTGCATAATAGTTTCCGCTTTCATTGGAACATCTGACGGACGGTACATACGTACTGGTACATAGTTTTGAGTAGGTGTTAACGATTTAATATCATTTTCTAAGAAGGAAAGTCTGTAAGTAGTGCAACCTGCAATCAATAAATTAATGTTACAATATTATGATAATCATAATGAATGAGATTATAATAAATGATTTACATGATCAACTTCAAACGTTTATTTCATATTGCTATTGTCTATTAAAACAAACAAACAATTTATAATATATACTTTCAATAGGTGAACACTCAGGAACAAGATTATCTGCGTGACGAGCATCTGGTTCTAATGGTATATTTTTCCATGTATAATCATGTTTCTGTGTGGTTACCTCTTGCATGGGCCCTCTACCTAATAATTGTTTATCACAAGGTATAATCGGTGATGTTTGTTTAACACACCAATTGCCCAAAAAACTCATCTGAAATGGTATACATGCGTTACATACGAATAATTTCATCGTGATTAATCATCCCCTGGCAACAATGTTACTTGGATAGTCGAAAAATTTAATTATTCCAATTCTACATGTTATGATTATACCGAGTAAAATTTAAAATTTCATACCCGATGTATAGTGTCATAAGACAGAGGACAAGACGAGAAGTGAATATTGTCAGGTTGACGAATCAGACTTTGTTTATCTCCCTCACAGCCGAAATAGCTTAGACGATAAGTTGTGTTATCATCGGTGCAACAACCAGCATTTAAAAGATTATTACTTTCCTGTGTCTTGATTGGTGAACGTCTTCTCTCCGAATGTGGCCAATAACTTAATTTGTAAGTTGTGCACCCATCTATCGGTTCGACAGGTGGCATATACTCTTCTCTTTTCCATAAAGATTCTTCCTGAAAAGTAAATTTCTCTAAAAATCCATGCCTTTCTCAATTGATGTGATTGTTCAATTTTGAAATTGTAAAATAATTATAATCGAGATAATAGTATAGACTGCAAATATTGCATTTTTACTTTCATAGGCTCATTCGGCCAGTAACTAAGATTGTATGTTGTATGATCTTCCATTGGAACATCTGGCTTAACATATTTTCTTATAGGAGCATAAGACAGTGTGGGCAAATTACAACCGGACTGATAGTAACTCAATTTATATGTTGTATCGTCTAAAACATCAAATTTTGTCCTATTAATTTTAATTAATTTGCTACTATATACGAGATATGAATTTTTAATATTTAACATTTGAATATTTACCGAGTAGCGGTGCAGGTGGACAGTATAAATTATTTTGCGCTTTGTAAGGCTCTATTTGCGGTATAGTCTTCCATGTGTAGTCGTGTTTTTGAGTCGTAACATCTTGTATAGGACCTCTGCCGAGCCATTGTTTTTCGCAAGGTATACAAGGTGATTCAGGTTTTACGCATAAGTGATTAAAATAACTGTTCTGAAGCAGTCGTACATGTATATAAAAATTGGCAAGTTATGTTATGTCCTCGAAAAAGAAACTAACATCTTACTTTGTATGTTGTTTCGTCTGATATTTCTCCATCTCCGACAACTAGCCAATTTTGGGGTGAAATAGGATCTACAGGAACACTCGGGCATTCCCAATAGGAAAGTCGATACGTAGTGTTATCATCCATTGGGATACCCGATCTCCAATAATACTGAAATAATAAACGAGTTGTATTAAAATGAGTTGTAATAAAATATCATTAAGGAAAGAAGAAAATCATTAAAGAAGCTTTTTATGGATGCAACTGTTCTTCCAAATTCGCTGGTCCTTCGAATAATGTATTTTTAGAATCTATCGACTAGAATTCAAGTCAATTAGAATCTCTCAATTGCTAATAATTTATTTTACAGAATAAAAAATACGTGGTATAAAGAATTATTTTAATTAAAATTTCACAACTTACGCGAATTGGGGCGAAGGATTTCGGTACTTCTGGCTGTACATATTTCTGTAAATAATTGAAATTTTTAAGGAAATAACTGTTTGATATAAAAGTAACGATAATGTACTTAATAGCACTTACGTAGCACGTACGTTGAGTACAACAACAGCAATTGCAGCATTCATCGTGATTTATCTAAAAGATTAAAATTTTATTTGAAAAGAAAAACGATATTTTTATATACACTAACCTAATATAATAATAATTTTATTCAAAGTTATATTTTAATTTACCTTGATTTTACTTTTCTCTTCGATAATTGATTGTCGTTGTTGTTGCTTGTCTGCAGATCTACAATATGTCGTAATGTTACACATTGTTGTTTATAATAAATTAAAATTTTAATTCAACTTATTATATTTAGAATGCTATATTAACTTACGGATTGATAGTACAGATCTGCATGGTGATAATAGTTTTTCATAGTAGGGAATAACGTTTGTTTTATAAAACTGAAAAAATAAAATACGTTTTTATTTGATCAAAAGATTAAAAAATATAAATATCAAAAATAGTGGGCAAATTATATCAGAAATGGAGTATTTATACTTTGTGACATTATGAAAGTTTTATATCACAGTAGGCTATGAAATAATATTTATAAAACATGCCACTTAATATCTGCAATATTCATAGGTCTATTCATTGCGAGTATAAAAGTATAAGAGCATAAATTTTCTTTGCTTTATTTGCCATTCAATGTTTGGGACAAATATTTTTGATGAAATAAAAATCATTCGTCTTGTAATTTATAAAATCGTGGTATTGATTACACAGAAATGCAGTATTGGGAAAAAAAAACTACTGTAAATACCAAAAGTGAACATAATGAAAAGCTAGTAATGAGAATGACTAAATGACTCAAATAATTATCGCAGCCATACTTGAAAATGCAAATAAAAGTCTAAAAATTACAATCTACTGATTATAGTCTTTACCTGAGAATTTCTGAATGAAGTACTCTTTATTTGGTGCTTCCCGCCGAAAACTGACAGTTGTACGTTTTATTTTAATGCTATAGATCGATCGTGAGAAATATCGATTATATTCGAGAATCACATTCGAAAATTGGCGCTGTAATCGTTAGCTGAAAACTTTGCGCGCGCGTTTTGAACTACGAAACATCATTCTGAATAATTTGGAACAAAAAATAAGATACTTTCTTCTCTAATCCTTCTATTAAATAATATAATTAATTTAAC
>NIPQ01090548.1:8529-20732 GCA_002806875.1 Lepidotrigona ventralis hoosana
AAAACTAATTTTCATTTAAAAAAAAAAAAAAAAAAAAAAGAAAAAGGAAACAGAAACGAGACGAGATTTCGTCTTGTTAGAAACGATAGAGGAGAAGGCGATATTATAATATTTTCATCATTTTCGTATTTATAATAAAAATATTCGTAAGCACATTCTCCTTTTAATAACTGCTGAAGAAAATATTTTCATTGGGTGTCACAAAGTTGTTGCTAATAATAAATAATTTAACCCGCGAAAAAGGCAATGATTCTGCTTAAAAAGAAACATTTCTTGTAAGTCAAGAAAATTAAAGAATTACAATCCGGGACAAAATAATAATCCCTGGGTTTTTCGTGTTTCTCGAAAACAATGATGTGTACAGAGCGTGAAAAATATCGTTTCTTTGGTAACATACGATAAAACCTATCAACCATTTCGCCTCAAATTCCTTTCGTTCAAATTGATCTCATATCAGTTACACGAAAAAATGGTATATCATGTATGAAACGTACATGTTTTATAAAAGTCTAAAAAAATTCAAAAACAGGGAACTCGAAATGAAACCAATAAACAGAAAGAAAACACATCGCCGATCGGCTGGTATTTGATTGGAAATATGTAAAATGAAAGTAAACAGAAACGAGAGCTATGTTTTTTGTAAAAACAGATCTTCGTTTGACGTTTAACCTGATGGTTATTCATTAAAAAATTGTATTTTCATGACTTTAAAAAAGTTTTACGGTATCAGAAGAAGGAAGATATTATGATTTCAGGGGCCACTCAGTATAAAGAAAAGCAAAATATTAGATTTAGATTATATTAAACACAGAAACGAGAAAATAAATTCATCTTTCAACGCGGTATATACTGCCAAAAATATAAAAAATTATTTTTATTCCAACATTTTAAATAAAATGTTATTTTACACACAATATCAAAGTTTTAAAATGGTCGACAAAATCACTGGACTTTCGAAATATTATCAAGAACGTATGAAGACGATTAATTCGTTATCGTGAAAAACAACTGAATTCCTTCGATTGATCAAAGATCGCTATTAAGAAAGGCTAACGTTTCACTTTTGAGAAAATTATATTAAAAAATTCTTGCAAAAGTCTACGTAAAAGAATAAAAGAAGAGGGAATTACTAAAATTCAGATAAAATATTTTTATACAATTATTAATTTTATTCCATCTGTTATTGAACACACGTCTACGGTTTCAAGAGAATAACTAAAATAATAAAGGTTTTAAGGAAACGATATTTTTTTATAGATCTATGTACAAAATCTCTACACATCATTGTTCTTGAGAGACGAAAATTGAGAATGAAAAATCCAGGTGTATCCAGGTGTATGAAGAATAGAACTGTGGATATAACTGATAAAAGAATCGGTATTTATGTGCACGGGCGTTTAAATTTTTAAATACAGACTTAAAGTTTTCAAAGTTATGCGTGTATATACACTGGCCTCCTATAATAATGGAGGGTAATATAGCCTAAGTAAGTAAGAGTTCTTACTCAGGAATAAATGTGCACTGTAAGAGTTCCAAAACTCATTCTCCGATATTAAATTACAGACGCATAAAACAGCAGACGTTTGTAATATGAAGAATAGAACTGAGTTTTTTTTTTTGTTCACTTTTGATCTCTGATGAAATCAAAGAATCAAAAATTTACTTTTTACATTACCTTAATTTCAAGATCCTAAAATGTTAAATCAAATCCTTTCTCTCTTGCTTCTACTTCTTAATGCATCATCCTGTTAATACAGAGATTTTAGTTTTAGATTTTAAGTAAAAATTTAAAGTAACTTAGGTTTTAGTAAATTAGGAGGATTCAAGAAGGAATTTAAAACTGGAGAGCCGTATTACCATCATTTTCTTTATTATTACAATTAACGTAAAATCGTTACAAATCTGAGAATCGATATTGATTGACTATTGGTTGGATTGAAAGCTTGTAATCTTAATTAATTCGCTCCGATAATTGTAGAATTACTTTATATCAGAAAATTTTTGCCAAACCGTATATATATAAGATTAGAATATACGTATGTCAGTTTGATTGATAATACTATTGCTATCTTTAGCTATTCCGTAAAAAGAAAACGATTATTTCAGATATTACTATTCGACACGCATTCCGATGTCTAATGTCGACCCGTAACATCTTCAGGAAGTTTAGAATCTAGGATATTTAGGGCACGCCTCCAGAGAAGGTTCTTTGAATTAACGATGATAAAATATGCAAGCAATCTCAAGAGAGGTAACCTCTTGTTGCAATCATGGCGTGTTAATGTTTTACGGTATCAATTCTCTTCCTTATCTTCCCAAGGAACGAGCACAATCCCATTTATTTGCTGCCTGATTATATTCGAAAGCTTGAGAGAAAATCTTTGCCGTAGAACGTAATCATTCGTCCGAACGAAGAAGATGATATTGTTAGAATATAGGCCAAAAGGAGGCAGGTGCATATCGATGAGTCACGTTTCTTTTTCATCGTTATTCGTCAGTAATTATCGACATACAATACAATATCAAATACATATGAAATAATCCGAACAAGAGATTACTCGTCAAATTTCTCGAACGCGCTCTCCGCTCGGAAATATTCCGCATGGTGGCAAAAAGGATACGTAGACGCAGATCGGCTGGTTTTAAATCAGCGCGACGACAGGTGCCACAAACAGCCTGGTTTGTCCCGCGAGAACGGTTGCCGCAACCTTTGGCCAATTAACTAGTGGAATTGTGTAGCAGTCGATAGCACTTCTGGAACAGTATCCAGCGCGAAAAAAAGAAAGCACTTGTGCGCCGCGGATTTCGGTGTATGTTCAGGAAAATACGCGCGCACACGCGCGGGAAATTTACACGTACAGACGTGCAAACTCGTACAGAAACGAACGTGTGCAGCGTGAAAACTCGAGGGCGCTCCGCGCCTCTAAATTAAAGGCGCACGTCTGTGAATTCTCCAGTCAGTCGTCGGTTTTCCGTGGAGGTACCACCTCGAACATTTCATTTTCGCGAAGATATTTAACGTTCAACGTTCGCGGTCCCCCTCCCTCACCCATCCTTCTCCCTTTCTAACTAATCGACCAAGTTTCGAACCGGTGAAGCCCGTTGCATCGATGTCGGAGCACCGGATAACTAGTGTTTCCTTCCTTAGTGATGCGAGTGCCTTCTTTCGAACGAACAGCTTCGCTTATGTCGATGTTCTATTTTCGATCGACGAAAGTTTCCTATGGTCACGTGTAGCTTATCGAAGGTTTTACAGTTGCAGTAGCTGGTACTTCGAATCCATTGGAAATGTCACGGATGAGTCAGTTATTATAGGCAACTTGCCCAGTTCAACGCGTTCAAGTGATGTTTAATTAAAGACATTCGTCGTCGCTGTCGAACGATAGGGGATTAATAACGTCGAGAGGTAATCAATGATCGAGATCGACGACGTAAATTTCATTTGGTGGTCACGCGTTCGCTTTGCTTCAACGCATTGATCGATGTCGAGAGGATATGTTTGAGACGAGATCGACAACTTTCGAAGAAATGCCAATGTTCTTTTTGTCGTCTTGCTTCTTCAGTTATTTGCTCATTCGCTCATCGTATCACACAGTTTCCATTTTTAAGGGCAATGGAAATAATTCTCATAGTAGATGCTCGTCACTCGGTAACAGTCATTTCTAGACGTTTAAGTAACCATTTAGAATTTAGAAGGAACGAAGAAACAATCGACATTTAGATTTTATTTCAACCTCGCGTTTGTTTATTTGTTTTCCCTGCTCTCCATACGGATGAAGTATCCATTTACCTTCATAAATATAATAATCAAAAGCTTGCTAAAGATAAAGAGAAAAAGTTGGAAGCAGTTCTTTAGAACTATCACTAGCGCAAAGGAAAATATACAGAATGCTTATTGTTGTATGTACATTTATATCCGAGAAAGAGGAACGTTTAGTTGTTTAAGTGAAATAACGTTGCTACACATTGTTCGATATAACACGAAATAAATTATCGCGCGATATCTTTCGAAAAGCAAATTTCAATGCGCAACGCGTTATACTTGTCGAGTTTGAATGTGTTTCTTTGTTTATACGACATTTGTGAGTACATTTTCTCGATCATTTCCGATCGCGCAGAAAAGAAAAATAAAAAAAAAAAAACTGTTGCCCAATTTCACGGAAATAGAATCCGGGGAAAAAGGTTTGACGTCAAGGTACGAAACGATAACAGCTATGTTTGCTTACTTCCAGATCAATCGAGAAGTGCTGTTTGCACCTGCGAAATCATTCACGTAACGATTCTCGTACACGGTTCGACACTTCGCCGCGATACGTTTACACCGTTGTGCACTCCTCTTCGAATCAGGTCAAGCCTGCAGCACTCTGATTTCTCCATCGTTCGATTTTGATGTGCGTCATTAAAAGAGCGTACACATATAACCGGGATCACCGTTGCCGAGGCATATTCGGCAAAGGCCTCTGTTTCCGCGAGGAGTCCGATTGTGGATCGCGCGCACGGCGTGGCCTCATCTTCAATTTCTCAAATGTTCCAACATCCAGTGCTCCCGTTGACGCACATCGCACGCCAGAAATGTGTATCGTACCGCGAATTTATTGCTTCGACGAAAGCCGAATGTTGCTGGCGAAATTTTAAGAACAATCGATCCGAGAGAGAGAGAGCTGACGTTTTTATGCTCTTTGTCACTTCCTTTCTTCTTCCATGGGAGATTAAATATTTTTCAACTGCCGGGAGATTGTCTCTCCGTGGTGCTGTCGCATCCTGTCACTGTCATAGAAATTTCACAAATTTTACAATNTTTTTTTTTTTTTTTTTTTTTTTTTTTTTTTTTTCTCTTGGTTTTGTTCTTTTTGCTTTCCTTTCGGAACGTCTGACGCATTTTTCCACGTCCAGAAGTATTCGTTTTCCTATCGTGTCTTACTCACGCAACACATTTTGACGTAACGTTCTTTCTTCGAAGAATGATATACGCGTACGTTTCAATCGTGCGAAGATGTTAGTTCTAAATGCATAATCTTGCCTGATCTGCTCAAGTCGTGGAAAGTAAAAGGAGCGTGAAAGACAGGCCGGTCAGGATTAACCTTTGCCGACGGAAGTTCTTAAGGATTTACCAACGGACTCGAAGAAAAAGAATAATGTCAGAGTCGTTGTTACAGAATGAAATTTTATTTTTATCTCGCGCATTTGTCGTTCTGCGTGAGAAAATTGAGTGGCAATTATTCGAAATTGTTAAAATAATTCTTCGAAGACATTTCTTGCGATAGGAAGAAATTTCTCAAATTTTGCGCCCTTTCAAGAGGGGATGAATTGTACATTGAAGTATGTCGACATTTTCATTTGATTCGAGAAGGAACCATAGGCGCCCCTTGATATTAACGACGATGGGGTATAGTCGGCTGCATTTCCGGTTGTATTTCATGCGGTTATATCACCTGTTACGCCTGTCGCTTCGTTGTCCCCGTTTCTCGAACACTGTTGACATTATTATGCGAATGTCCTTACAACAGCGAGAGCTGCTATACGCTAATATTGGTAACGAGTACACGAGTACTATTGATTATCAATATCTGACGCTCTGCAATAAAAGGAATCACAGAGCGATATGCTAACTGGAGAAGAATTTCGGATTCTTCCTGGCGGCGCGTCCTGTTCCTCTCGACATCAGAAATCATCCTGGCGTACGTCTACATACGGCACGTTCCGTGTGTAATAAATGTCATTCGAGTCACCATCCGATAGCAGGCGATGTAAAGTGGAATTTTCGCAATTTTCGAAATGTACACTTGTACGCTTTAAAAAAGTAACTTTGTCAAACAGAGATATGGAGTCCATATATCCATCACCCAAATGGATGGCAACCAAAAGGAAAAATTATGTTGGTCTCGTTCAGCTTTCATTGCGGCTAGCTTTTAAACATAATTTATACGTAGGTAGGAAATTATCTGACTCGTTTCTCGTCCCGATTTTCGAAACATCGGGGAATGACGGAAGAGAATAGGTCGACACGTCCAGAAAGTTCAAAACCGAGGGAATGAATCAATTAAAGCCGGTTTCCTCTCCTGGCTCGTTAATTTCCCAAGTGAAACGTGCGACTAACGTAGTAGTGCTAGATAACCCACACCGAGGAAATTTAATTTTGCAATGCACAATCACCATCGATCGATATCGTTAATCGATCATGTACAATTTATTCTAATAAGGGAACACGTGTTCCTTAATTCGTTGAGAAGTCACTTCGATTNTATTGTCTAAATAC
The DNA here is from genome assembly GCA_002806875.1 of Lepidotrigona ventralis hoosana. Classification (NCBI taxonomy): domain Eukaryota; kingdom Metazoa; phylum Arthropoda; class Insecta; order Hymenoptera; family Apidae; genus Lepidotrigona; species Lepidotrigona ventralis. The sequence continues at coordinate 14,786 of NIPQ01090548.1, forward strand.
CGACTAAAAAAAAAAAAAAAAAAGAAAGAATATGAAAAGAGTCCTTGGGATTTTCTTTCATGGCCACGGTGTCGAGAAGACAGAGAATGTAAATTGATTGAAAAAATAAAAAATGAAACGTTGCGTTGATGCATCGTTGGCTCTTAACGTTGGGTTAATTTATATTTATAATAGATAGGAATTGTATATCGGTGTTCAATAAGCGAGTTAATTATGGAACAGCATATTCTTAAAAATAGCGCGTTAACTTTTCATCTTTTAAAGTTCTTCGTTCAGTACGATTTAACATTTTTCATACTTCAAATATGTATATTTTCTAAGCGTCAATGAAGTTTCGTTCTTTTTCTCGATTAGAGTACAAAGACTATGAAAAATTGCATAAACACAAAGTCTTTCAAATACCTTGTGATGAGAAAGGGATTCTCTGGTATATTTTTCTTTCATCTTTTGTTCGAATGTAGTTCCATAATCCAAAAGTAAATAAAACAATCTAAAAGAACCTACAAGAAAAATTTCTTTTACAAAATCTATATTTCTTTTAACGTTCTTTCATCGTAAGAATATTCAATTCAGATACCAATTATTCACATTCATTTACTTATTTATGATTTTATGATTTTATTTAATTCAAGCGTGCAACACATGGTAGATACGAGAACAGCGGCAATTTAAAAATATTTTATTACGCGACACGCGTAAATAAATTTGGTCGCGTCGCCGTGCAGAGGAATCTCGAGATATTGCAATATCATTCGAGATTTCTTCTTCATCGCGCGATGATTCAAATAATTCAAATACACTGGCGGTAGGCGTAGATTTTCTAAATATTTGGCCGAGTATGTTTATCGACATGTCCGTGCCACCTATATACATATGAGCAAGTTAACGGGTACAAGCACATAGACGCAGGCGTATGCAACAAGGGTTGAGGGGAGGAAAGAGACATGGAAAGCGGATAGGTGGCCTGCTAGATCCGCCGCTAAAAATACACGTCGCAATAAACTCAAGGGTGACGTCCACTATATAGATACGACGTATTTAGCTGTCCTTAGTTATACTTTCATTCTTCTTCTTCTTTCGAGTTGCCGTTTAAAAAGAAACTTTCATTCCACGGCGAAGTGGAAGCTATATCTTGCATCCGCGAGTCGCAGAAATCTTCGCAAAGGTGAATCAAGAGGGTGTACACAACCTCGGGGGGATTTCTTCGTACTCGTCTGAGCCGTTTAAAATTACTTTTTAAAACTCGTGTCGTACGTTATTTGCTCGAAAATAATAACGTGGCTTCAGTTGACGAAAATTTGACAATATATCTATAACACGTAAATGTAACACGTAGATGTATCACGTTCATTTTCATTTAATTAGGGAAATATTTAAAAGGTAAATCATCGATCGGTTACTTATACATTACAAGTATGAAGTTCAACGTAATACACGAAGCTTGGCTATGTAAGTAAATGGATAACTTCCCAAGTAGTTTGTTGACATAGCGTATCTGGACTCTGCAGTGCGTCAGTAGATCGTGAGTAATTAATAACTGTAACTCGAATTGCTACCTAAGTTCAAGACTTAGTATGGATAGAATATGCGCGTAAAATATGATACCGTCATTTTTCAACTATAATTAATTTTAGTCTAATCCAAGTTGCAACTAAAATCGTCCGTATAAAATTTACGTATTTTCCGTGTTTGATTTCATGCGTTTGAATATACCAGATATTTTCTTGATTGTTATTCAGAGTAATTGTATATTAAAATTCTGTGTCCTCTGATTGGAGCAGTATATTACTCCAGCAAGAATGAATAACGCTGTTTTCCAGCGTAGAAACTTTCGAAAGAAGAAATAGTTCTGAAGCATCCCAATGGATGACTCTAATGAAGCTCATTTGGAATTAATAGTCCGGAAAGTAGTTTGAGACGCTCAGGTCAAACTTCGCCTCGTTTGTCCCACTGGAATGTTTACAAGTCCCACAAATGTTCACTGAAAATGTATAAAGTTTATTTAAACGCGCCGCATCGTTCCAAAAATATGCAACTACGAAGATTCGTGCAGTATCTTTTTAAATGTATCTCCATGACCTTGCAGTTTTCATTTTCACGGATAGGATGCACGTGTTATCCAGCAAAAATCTTCTAAATTATTATACTTCCTCGTTCTAAATTATTATAACTGTAAAACACATTGTACGACATACATCACCAATCGCAAAATTAAACGTCCACTATAATTTAGGATTTAGGGTCTGTAATTCTTCGTAGAATTCGAAATGGGCAAAAAGTATGAAACGTTTCATATACTTTTTGAAGTATTTTTTTGAAGCATTTTATTGATATAAAACAAGGTTACATTAATTAACGCGTTATCCGGAACCGATAATGTTTAAATAGAAAGCCTCTAGCGGAACTTTTGTTCCATGAAATCACACAAGTTTGAATTTTATTGTTGAAACGTGCCATTTCCACGCTCCTTCGACAATTCTATACTAATAGTCATACTGACGTCAAATATTTAAATATCCGTTATACCTGGAAATTTTCATTCGAAAAGAAAGTTCAACAGAATTTCTGGAAGATCATTAAAAATGGAAATTAATCAAATTGGAAATTAGTAATAACTTTCGAATGAGACTACCACGTTATTATAACTAGGATGCATTTTAAAATTTCTTTATGAACATCGTTATAGAAATTGAACCTAAGTAGAAATTTGTGTATATACTTGTACTTTTAATATTTCATTTTTATTAAGATATTAAACGAATATTCTTATCAAAGAGTTCGGTACGGGAATAGCAATGCAGTCGAGTAGTAAAGCCATGAAACAAGAGCTAATAAAATTCGCGTAACTTTATTCTATCTCCCTTTCGTTGCACTAACGTTAACACCCACGCTTCCAGCTTTTAATTTTCTCAAACAATCCTCTCGTACTGTTACGTACGTCTATATTTTATCAATTTTAAATCAATACCCGCGCTTCGTGTATTTTTTCAAACGTTCATTTGCCATACGTCAGGGAACAAAGGTTCGAAACGCAAAATGTGCGTGAAAGGATGATCATTCGGTCAGTTGCGAGGAGAAATAAAATTCAAATAGAATCGAATGAAATTGACAGATTCATTAACAGATTCAACTGGTAAACGGTGCAAATTGTGACATGTCGGCTCGGTTGACGAAATCTACGCAAGAGAACGAACGAGATCGTCGATTGTCCAGTTACAATTCCGATCAAGCGATCTCTCACGCGGACGATACGTCGTTCGAGATGGTCCGCGAACCGTCTCTAGATTACTGCCAGCGAATGGACAATTGCCACACGTTGTGTCCTTCGGACGATCGTAGGTCTTTTCACCCACGAAGTCCCGATACAATCGGCTTCCAGTTGGACGAGCATCTAGCCTTTTATTTGTCGAGCCCTGACGATGAGCCGCGATCGAATGCCCCTATCCGCACGAAAACCAGTAACTCGAAACAGGCCAGAAACAATTCTGAACTGGATCAACGTTCCAGCCGTCGTTCCAGCGTGCAATCTAGCCGCTCGAGGACAAACAGCTGCAGCAGGCCAACGTCGTTAGGTAGGAGACAATTGGGTCATCAGACTTTTCGATCGATGAGAAACGCACGTAGTTCGTTACCGTTCGCGTTCTGGTGACGTAACATATTTTACGATTTCGGGCTCGCTGGTTATTAATTTCCATGGCTTCCGCTTCACACCGGAAAGAATTTCGGCAAAAGATTTTGTATCGATTTGTCACTCTATCGTATGCCGATCCGCTCATAAAAAGAAAGAAAAAAAGACAGTACTTCGAGTCGGTTATGCTTGTACCTGTATACGATGTCACGTAAGTGGTAGTACAACCGGCTTTTATATAAAAATGAGTTGCAATTTCAGATTCTTCGTGAAGAATCGACTTTGAAAAATTGCCAAGTATGTTTGAAAACTCCAAACCTGGACAAGAATGAATATTATTCTATGTTCTACGTACGAAAATGAGTAAAAAATATAGAATGAAATTTTGCCATTTGAAAGATAGATTTCGAACGTGTCTAGTAAAATTAAAAACTAGCCGACACGTGCTTTCAATTTACAAATTTCACTTTTCTGCAAACGAAGCATCTTCTGAAAAAAAGAACTTTATTCTACGAAATACCATTCTGTTGATTATTCTGTTCAGTTCAAATTTAACTAATTTTCAAACTCGATTTTTTCGAAAACGTCTTAAGAAGAAAGATTGTATTCGAAGATCGAGAAAGTTAAAGAACATCGCAGAATTTTTTCGAAAAGTTCTTACATTACAAGTCTCGATGAGAAGTCCCAGATAAATAAATTAATAGTTCTTAAAAGTAAAAGGACAAAATAGAAGAGAATAGATAAAAATAAAAATTTTTCTATCGCAGGAACTGGTAATTTGTTACAATATTGAAAACGTTGACACCGAATGCTATTCAATGGTACTCGAATAAAAATGGATTTTTAATTAAGTTTTCCAAAATAACTTGTTCCCATGGAACATTTTATCATACAGATATAAATTGTTTCTAAATGCAACACTTCTTTCTATTAAAAATAGATAATATTTTTTTTATACAAAATATACCAGAATTCCTTCATAAACTATTAATTTCGATACCTGATTATATTCTTTCCTTTTCACGTTGAACAATTTCTTTTTCGGTTGTAAAATATCACTTACGCGACACATCGTAAAATGTTTCAAATTTCACGAAATAAATCATCGAGATCAAACAAACTACTAACGAGAAAATGTAAGATCCACGAAACGAAAACATAATGACAGAAGAAAAATCTTCAGGCAATGGTAGAAGAGGTAGCTCGAGTAGAAGGACGAAAACACGAAGAGGGAGTACAGCTCGTCGAAAGGATTCTGTCAGGCCATTAAAAACGGAAGCGAAGGATCCGCTGAAAGTTCTGGAAGATGCTCAAACCTTGGAGCAGGCAAGACGTCATCGAAGGATCGCTACGATCGTCCTGGGGACGTTTCTTTTCCTTTTGGCAGCTTCGGTTCTCGTGGTGGTGGTTACGTTAACTCACAGCACGTTCTTGAGTCCGGCTATCGGCTCCAAGGAACTTGCTGAGCATCGGGCTCAGACGTAAATTAACACACTTTCAAATATTATATTTTCCACTGTATGATCGTTCGCAATGAACTCTACTTTTCCAAAGCTCTCATCTCTGTTATTTCGGTGCTGCATGTACGAGATTTTGAACGCCTTTGAGTGCTTAAAATTATTAATACCGAACGAGACACATACGACAAATTAAAACTGCATTCATCTTTAAGCACATATCTTTTGATATATTTATTCGGTATATTATCTTCTTCGAACTTCTAATAAGAAAATTACTTTATTATTGATTGTGGAATTATATATACAGTACATACTCTGGTACACTCAAAGGGTTAAAAATTGGTAATTAATTTATTCAGATTTCCTTCCGACGCGACAACTAATAATTTACAACAATATCGATTCTCCAGTAACATACATAACACTAGATAATGCATAATACAAATATGAATAATGCAGGCTTCAAATTAATTGACGATGTACGTTTCTAATTGATTTCAGTGCGCAGGGAAAACGAGGAATTGTTGAATTCGCTCAACAGAGTTTTCGTAACCGAAAATACGACGATTCCTCTCTAAAGAAGACGTTCTAAAAGAGCCGCCTGCTTTGATGCGCCTTTCGCAGAAGTTTGGCAAGACGGAGGAAGAGGAGAAAGAAAGCAGAAAGAGCGGAGAAGTTTTCGCAACGGAAAATTGAAAACTTCCAATTGCCAGGATCAGAGATCGTCTCTCTTTTTTTTTTTCTCTCAAAGAGCAGAACAAGTTTTATTATTGTTTTATTCATTTCATCCGAGACGTGTAGCGGGCTGAAATGGCTGAATTTAATTTGTCAATATCAGCATATAAGGTATAAGACTAAT
>NIPQ01090549.1:0-18755 GCA_002806875.1 Lepidotrigona ventralis hoosana
AAATAAATGGCTTCTTAATCCGCAACATGATGACAAAGGACTTGGTCAGAGAGCTATAGCTTTAATTATACAGGAAGGAAAGAAGGTATATAAATTGAATATTATAGTGTTTCTTTTTTTTTTTTTTCTTTTTTACTTGTAACGAATGTATGGATACATTATAGTTACGTGCGAAATTTTATCATTTAATTTTAACAATTTAAATGCCGCAAATGGAAAGAATCAGCAACACGTAGCAAGTGTAAGTTACGTGTATAAATCGAGTATTGCTTCTAAAATGCTAGTAATAGGAACTTAATTTAACTCTAATTACTGTCGGTATCGCAGTATTTGTGTGCATGTTTATTAGTTAATTTATACTCTGAACATTAGGTTGCCGAGGGTTTGCCAGGCATACATAAAGCGGAAATTTTGCAACTTTGCGATGAAGTTGACAATCTCTCCCATCAACTTGGAGATTTATGTGCTCATGGTCAAGGAAATACACCTCGTGCTCAAGAAATTGCGCGTCAGTTGTCGCACAAACTGTATGAACTGAAAAACAGAATACAACAAGCTGTTGTATCGAGGGTGGTCGAAGATTTCATCGATATAACGACGCCTTTGAAACAATTTACGGACGCTGTGTTAGCCCCAGAAGGCACTCTAGGCCGCGAGCAAAATTTCAACGATAAAACGCATGCTCTTCAAACATTTTCCAACAGGGCAGCAAAAACGGCCAGAATGGTGGCTGCTGGTGGTACGTACGTGAACGTATTATTACTACAATTCTGTTGTAAAATCTTACTATAAAATTTCCTATTATATAAATTTTAGGTAGTGGAGGTAACAAAAAATTGGCAGAAGCGTTGACTGCAAGTGCTTCGCAAGTTGAATCTTTAACACCGCAATTAATTAATGCCGGACGAATTCGAATGACTTACCAGGACAGTAGAGCTGCAGATGAACATTTCGAAAATTTGCGACAGCAATATGCAGAAACGATGCAAAGGACACGTGCATTGTGCGATGAAGCAACTGACAGTGGGGATTTCATTAGAACTTCCGAGGAACAAATGCAAAAGCATTCGTTCCTGTGTGAAGAGGCTATAGCAAAGAGTCATCCACAAAAAATGGTTGATAATACGGCTGCCATTGCTAGATTGGCTAACAGGGTAATTCTTGTGGCAAAGCAAGAAAGTGATAATAGCGAGGACCCCGCATTCATTCAGAGAGTGAATCAAGCTACAGATATTCTTCAAAACAGTACGTGATACATAAAATAAAAATCGTCTAATGAAATTCTTTTAAATATATTTAAATACGAATTTCATGAACATTACTTTTTTATTTAGGTGTTGCTCCAATGGTTCAAGATGCAAAGTTGGTTGCAATCAATATCAATGACAATAATGCAGTTTCCCGTTGGAGGGATAGTAACCGTACAGTGAGTAATATAAAACATGAATTAAAATTTAATTATTGTTGTCATTATGAATAATTTATTTATTATTATGTAGCTTCTGTNCATTATGAATAATTTATTTATTATTATGTAGCTTCTGTCTAATGTTGGTCAAGTCCGTAAGGCTATTGTAATTCAACCAGATTTAATACCTCCACCAGAAGTATCGCAATTACATCTTAATGATGGTAAGTATGTAAAATATTTATTCGTACTCTTTTATGTTTTGTAAAAATAGCTTTCTTTGGGTCTTTCTTTGGGAATAGGAAATCAATTTTATGTTTTTTTCGTAGTTCTATCTTCCTTTACTTGCTCGCTTTAAAGTATCTAAAAGTATTTGTTTACCCGACGAAATAAATGAAATTCGCTTATTCACTTATAGTTTTATAGACGAAATTCAAATATCTATTTTTTTCGTAACATGAAAGTTTTTAACATATTTCTTCCAGAAAAACAATTGCCAAGCCGTCAATATAATTACTTCATAGATAAAGGTATTATACATTTGCATGAAGATAATTTATGCATGATTGATTATTACATTGTATTAATTAAATACTATTTTTACAAGTTCATTAGATACCCATTAGAAATGAATAATATTAATAATCTGAAAATATCATGGGCAATACTAAATTCATTTTACATTTTATTACAAACATTAAATTTAATGTTTAATAAAACAATTTACTTAAGACAGATAGGATTTCTCAATATGGATTTTCTTAATTTTATATTATTTTGTAATTTTAATAAGAAAATTTGAAAATATTTCTTTAAATACTAGTTGGTGAACCATTAAGAAATCAACCATCGCCAAGCAATTTATGTGTCATCAACTCTAGTCTAAATACAAATAAATCCCAGCATCGCTCTATCAGCCCATTACCGAAGTGGGCACGTGAAGGTATTTACCATTATTTGAAAAAGATCAAACAAGATTTTTTTTTTCTTCTTAAATAATATTTGCAAATAACTGGCAACAAAAAATAAAAATAGATATATAAATTTCTGAAGTACTTGTTCCCTAATGTTAAAACATGAAGGTAATTTTTTTTTTCATCAGGAGATAACCCTGATCTTTTATATCAAGAACTGGCTTCTGACAACGAGTTAGAAAAATCAGTTCGCGATGGAGGTAATTTAAAACTGATATTGATTTTGAGGACTGAAATTGCAAGTACCTGACGCTCATTATTCTATTATTCGTGGGGAAAAAAGCATGTGTATAATGAAATTGAATATACATTATTTTATAAAGCATTTTTTTAACAATAGGATTTGAAGAAATGAACCATAAACAATTCCATAAGTTAAATTAGGAGAAGAACTATTGTTCAGTGAAAGAAATAATAGTGCATTGTGAATTCATTTTCGTTGAATTTCATGAATATACATATATAATATTAAGTATTATATTATATAATATTAAGTATATTAAGTTTAAAAATTCGTTATTTTAAACAATTTATTGCTTTTTATAATTTACATGAAATTTTATCAATCAAGAAATCTACTTTTCATTTACCCGCTTGTTATTACTATTAATACTATTGTACAATTTATAATTTTCATTTTCTTCATACTAACGAATTGCTCAATTCATTGTTTCTAATAACTAATAGTGTGTTCATTTTTCTTTTAATCCATTACATAGTTGTCATGTTTGTTGATGCATGTTCGATCATACTAATACATAATTTAAAATTATTAATGTGTGTTTATATCTTTAATGCCACGTGGAATAACAGTCTATTATTATGATTGTGACAATGACGATGGTAATTATGAAATGTGCATTGTTTTTATTATGTTAAATATACTCTGTTTGTATCGATAAAGAATTTTTTTATTACTTAAAAATTTATTGTTTTTCGTAGAAATAATAATAAATAATTTTAACTTATGCAGAAGTCGTCCCACCGCGTCCACCTTNTATTAATGTGTGTTTATATCTTTAATGCCACGTGGAATAACAGTCTATTATTATGATTGTGACAATGACGATGGTAATTATGAAATGTGCATTGTTTTTATTATGTTAAATATACTCTGTTTGTATCTATAAAGAATTTTTTTATTACTTAAAAATTTATTGTTTTTCGTAGAAATAATAATAAATAATTTTAACTTATGCAGAAGTCGTCCCACCGCGTCCACCTTTGCCTGGTGGAGATATTCCACCTCCACGAATAAAGAATTTTTTTATTACTTAAAAATTTATTGTTTTTCGTAGAAATAATAATAAATAATTTTAACTTATGCAGAAGTCGTCCCACCGCGTCCACCTTTGCCTGGTGGAGATATTCCACCTCCACGACCTCCACCACCTGAAACAGATGACGAAGATGAAATGTTTATGCACGCACCGCAGCCTAATCAGCCTATTATGGTATACTCAATTTATGTTTCAATTTTACATTCACAAAAATGCAATACAAGATCGACGTATAATCTCGGTAAAATTTTAGATGGCTGCCCATGGCTTACATCAAGAAGTACGACAATGGTCCAGCAAAGATAATGAAATTATTGCTGCTGCGAAGAAAATGGCTATTTTAATGGGCAGATTATCAGGCCTAGTTAGAGGAGAAGGTGGCAATAAAAGAGATTTGATCGCATGTGCTAAGGCCATTGCAGAAGCTTCCCAGGAAGTAACTCGTTTAGCTAAAGAGTTGGCTAGAGAATGTACGGACAAACGTATTCGTACTGTATGTATTCAATTTATCTATTATCTGTATTATAGCATATATAATGTATAAAATATGGAATTAATACTTTTCATAAATTCTTTTTTACAGAATCTTCTTCAAGTTTGTGAACGGATACCTACTATAGGTACACAACTAAAAATATTATCAACAGTGAAAGCTACAATGCTAGGTGCACAAGGTAGAGTATACAAATTGTTCAATTTTTTATCTATAATGAAACATATTTTAGTTCTCTGAAATTAATTTCATAATTAATGATAAACAGTCACAGAAATTGGGGAGTTTTATATTTTAATGAACCACTTAACGAAAAAACAGTTATTAATAACATTTTTCATACATAGAAACGCTCCCCACCTGGGAAGAGTTGATGCTTTATGGTAAAAATGTTGATAAATTATGCTTGATGTTTTTATTATATTCTTTAGAATTTCTTTCCTTTAATTGTTTGAATATGCCACAGTTTTGCATTTGCATTACAATGCATGCATATCTTAGTCTTTCTGAAAGAATTGAATAAATGAATTTCATTATTTACTAGAATTATATATATTATTTTATTATATGAAATTTAAGAATATTCAATAAAAGAAATTACTGAAAGATTGTGATATTTATATTTATACGAATGAAATGTTTTTATTCTAAAATTAAAATGTTTAATTTTATTTTTTAATCTTCTAATTTCCAATTTAATTATTGATGCATTTAATATGCCTCTGCTCATCACGATGTAGACGAATTGATTGGCTGCAGTAAGTTGATGAAATAAATATAAATTAGCATAGAAAATATAGTTAAAAATAAATAATATGTGAAAATTAACATTGGAATAAAATCTAAGGATTATTTTAAATCTAACGTTATACTCTGAAAGATATATTTCATATATATATATGATGCAGTTCGCAGTTTTTGTAACATTAACTTAAATTAGTTTAAAATTTCTATTCTGGAAATTTTAGAATATTAGAATATTTCTATTTCTATTATAGAATTTAGTATATTTTGATTTTATCTTTTTAGCATGATTTTTTTTTTATCTGTATGTTTTCTTATTTCCCTTGTGAAATAGATACTTACATGCACTGTTATACATTGAATAATATTAGCATTTATATTCATATATTTGCATGTAATTTTCAATGTAAGTGATAGAGTCATTATACAATCTTATTGAGTTATGTTTTCACACATTCCTTATTACAGTTGCAATTTTTTTTTTTTTTTTTAGCACGCAACATATGTATTAAAAATTGAATCATTATACTAAAATTGTTCATAAATAGTCTATTTCAATGTTATTATATGTACATTAATCATATAATGTAGTATACTTATAAAATTTAATACTAGGCACAAACACTTTTATTTTTCAACACGTCGGTTCTGAAACTTTCATCAAATGACTTAGATAAATTTAAGTAATACAAAAGTTATCTCCATTGAAGTATTTTAATATATATATTTTTTTACACAATTGGGCGTGTTAAAAACTGGTTTTTGTTTTTTTTAAATTAAATATTCTAATTTTATTTATATAATTCATGTAAAATATAGGTACTGAAGAAGATCAAGAAGCAACAGATATGTTAGTTGGAAATGCTCAAAATCTTATGCAGAGTGTAAAAGAAACTGTTCGTGCTGCAGAGTGTGCCAGCATAAAAATACGTACCGCATCTGGTATGAAATTACGCTGGGTTCGACGGCAGCCTTGGTATCAATATTAAAAAAAAAAAGTTGCAATAATGAAAGTGAAATGTAACAGATGGGTAAGATTTCTTAAGATTACATTTTGATACATTTTGACCGATTCCACAATATATATATATATATATATATATATATCATAAAAGTGTTCTAATGAGGAATAACATTCAAACTGGTATATAATAGAATTCAAAACATATGGGATTTTTTAAATTCGTAATTAATTTTCAGAAATAAATATTACAAATTTTTAAAAGTCAAGTAACAATTAGTAGTAATTGTACAACTAGCAATAATTATGAATAAAGAAAAATGTGAACTTAAGTTTTTATGGTTTTATATAATTAGATCTATTTTAAATGTTTGAATGATATCCTCAAAATATTCATTAATATAAATTTTATCGTATAATTTATACTTATAACTGTACTAACAAAAAAATGTGAACTTAAGTTTTTATGGTTTTATATAATTAGATCTATTTTAAATGTTTGAATGATATCCTCAAAATATTCATTAATATAAATTTTATCGTATAATTTATACTTATAACTGTACTAACAAATGCTGTATTCATTGTGTAGAAGTTATAGTTGATACTGTGACAAACTAGTGATTCGTACAATTAGAAACATATTTCATACGAATTAAGAGATATATCTCAATCGACAAGTATTTTTAGATGATATGTTGAAGGGAATGCTTAATTAACAATCTTCAGAGTCTATTTCTCTTATAAAGTTTCATTAAGAATCAAGAAATAAAAATATAGAGATGATAAAGCTTATGCCTTATGCAAATTACCAATTTACTATATATTTTTACTAGCAATAAGTGTACTTCCCACACGCGTTCGTGCGCGCCACACCCAGGACTTAAAATCAAGAAATAAAAATATAGAGATGATAAAGCTTATGCCTTATGCAAATTACCAATTTACTATATATTTTTACTAGCAATAAGTGTACTTCCCACACGCGTTCGTGCGCGCCACACCCAGGACTTACCAATTTAAAATCAGCACAATTAATAAATATAATAAATTTTTATCTACATTTATTAAAATGCCATATGAAACCAAGATAGTACAATATATTTTTGCAAAATGAAAATGCGCGAATATAATTTTAATAGGTGCTATTTACCACCACAATATATGTATACGTAGGGAACCTTACATGCAATACTATAATGAGGAAATCTATTTTTGTAAGTTTTATCTAATCATCCTTTTTAGAGGATTTATATAGTTGTCTTTATATATTCTTATTTTTTTCAAACTGGTGCTATATATGTGCAATATAGATCTGATATGTACTGGAACGTAATTTAAAAATAAGTAATGTTATATAAAAACCAAATATGTGGAATCAATTTAATATAATTTGAGGAAAATTGTAAATTTAATACGAACGTAAATAACAGTTTATAAAATGAAATTGTGGAATATTCGCAGTATGTAATATTCATTTTAATAATTCAAGATAATTTTATATAAATCTATTTATAATAAAGATTAATTTTTATTATATAATATAAATACAAAAGTTTGTCAAATATACTTTATAATATATTATTATGTACACAATGTTAACCTAAGAAATAATAAATTTAATAAAATAATACCATTGTTGTTGAAGATATCATTCAAGAGAATCCCTCTTTATTGAATGTAAACCAGGAACCGAGGCGCCTGGCATTTTATTTTTTGGTATTTTTCCAGGTCTTAAGTAAGGATTATCTATAGCATCTTGTTGTGTTGCAATTTCTCCATTTTGTTCAACATCTTCATTTTGTCCTTTCATACCTATATATAAGTATATAAAATATCATAATAATTAATTTACCATAACAATAACAAAGTAAATTTTTTAATATATATTTAAGATGAAATAAAACCTTCTTCCAACTCTTCTCTCTCTTGCTCCTTTTTCTTTTTAATTGGACTTGGTTCAAATTGAAAATCCTGATCAGTTTCAAAAACTTGATCCTGTGGAAGGAGTGCAGAAAGATAACTAGGAAATTGCGGTTTACACGATATTACTGAAATAAGATTTATTTATTCTTAATTAAACATAAAAATTTACTATTTTGTAAAAGTTAACTTCCTTGAAAAAAAATCTCCACTTACATGGAAACATACTGTTATCTTCTGTTAAAAACAGACTGTGTGTTTCCCCAGTTTTTGCAATAAATCTTGTTAAAGCTCTTTCAATATCACGTTTTTGCGTTGCTGCTTTCTCTCTTATTGCTTCGTATTCTGTTACTGGTTGTTTATGTGTCTGTTTATAAGTAAGTTATGTAAATAAAGACTGTAATTAAAAGCTATATGTAGAGTAACTAAAAATATTAATGAATATAATTGTATAAGCCTTTGAAAGATTACATATATTTTTATTCTCATTGCTACTTTACCGGTGTTCGAATGTACGCATGTGGATCAGGGAAAGGTGGTAAATAACTCGGTATGTGAGATGGATGACTCTGTTTCACTCCAGCTTGCAAAATATTTAATTGTTTCGATTGAGTTTGTTGCTGAAGCGGCGGCAAAACTGTTCTATTCGCTCTCTTGCCATAACTTTCCAAATTATCTAACTTTATACCCATATTTACCAATGCTACTATAACATCCGCAATGAGCGGTTCTGTCCTACCGGAGAGTTCACAGTAATTTCTTGCAGATTCTCCAACTTCTACAAGAACTATAAATAATTTAAGCACATGTTACAAATCTGTCCAATGAATGGTAATATAAATTTAAGAATATAATCTCATAAATATTTGCTCAGTGTTCTGAAATTCTTATCCAATTACATTGCTTATCCATTCACATGACTTATTTATATTCATGTCGTATAGGTTTATATTTATGTTATATAGATTTATAACGGTATTCATCTTTGCACAAACTTTCTACATAATCTATACATTTATATTTATAATACAAATATTTATTCATTTGTGTTTATAATCAATGATATCGTAATAAAGTTGACGAAAATTTCGAATACGGAGAGGTTAGAAAATATTAAAATTAATTAATATCCTTACAAGACAGTAGCATCTCTGTGAGAACCTCTAGTGCTTGCTTTTCACAAGTGTCGTAACCGCATTCTACTAAAATACTACAGACTACGTGATTTAATATTTTCCTCCTTGTGTTTGTTNTATTTATTCATTTGTGTTTATAATCAATGATATCGTAATAAAGTTGACGAAAATTTCGAATACGGAGAGGTTAGAAAATATTAAAATTAATTAATATCCTTACAAGACAGTAGCATCTCTGTGAGAATCTCTAGTGCTTGCTTTTCACAAGTGTCGTAACCGCATTCTACTAAAATACTACAGACTACGTGATTTAATATTTTCCTCCTTGTGTTTGTTGTTTGAAGATCCATGTTACAAGCGAAATTTACCACTACTCTAGTGCTTGCTTTTCACAAGTGTCGTAACCGCATTCTACTAAAATACTACAGACTACGTGATTTAATATTTTCCTCCTTGTGTTTGTTGTTTGAAGATCCATGTTACAAGCGAAATTTACCACTAAGTAAAAAACAACTGTTTCACGTGGTATTGTAAACACTGTATACTAAAAACTCAAAAGATAGTTCAAAACAATGTTCAATAAAGTACGCTTTTGTGTACATCATGTTTCGATAGAATTACTTTTTATACAATAAATTAATATATCTTCTAATCACAAATTTAATATTTTTAACAACTTTGAAAATAATTAAAGCTTTTTATAAATACAGACTTCTTCGTTAATATTTTTTCTTTAATGAAAATTAAGATTTTTACAAATAGAAAGGAATAATAATCTATTTAACAACAATTATAAACTATATATATGGTGATCATGAATTCCTAAATCTACCAGAATTTCACTAAATCGTGCTCTATTTGAAGCACGGATTAAGCTTTTTGTTTTATATTTAACATTTGTTAAAATTGATAATAAAATATCGAACTTTAGTTCGTTTAAATTTGTGATAACGATTTTTGTGAAATGAAAAAAAAATATTTCCAAACTTCTATCATATGACCGTGTTACCAATCAGTTTGAACCTTAACAATATAAATTACTTAACAGTGAATGTGTTAAGCTTATATTTGGTATATATTCCGGCCGTATGTAATTGAACGAAACATCTAATATATACGAAATTAATATTTCTGAATGTGAACAGGAAATCTCTAATCCTAAACGTGTAATCGTGTAATGAGTATATATTTGCAAAACAGTGAATTAACTGATACGCATTTGTTATACAAGTATATCAACTACGACGCGTAAAATCGTATTGTATTTGAGTATATAAAAATTTATATAGGAAAGATTATTTTAATGTATAATTAAACAACTAAGATTATGGCGTCAGGTTTGGAAAGTTATGTAAATCGTATCCTTTTTATTTATCTTGTCTTTCTGCCTTGTTTATTTTATTTTTGATTTGAGTCACAATTGTTGTCCTTAGCAATTTCTTAGATACTGTTTCCATAATCACTTCAGATGGTAGAAATTTCATCGTAAGTATGCTATTACTGATGTGTACGTGTTATAATTTCTTTATAAATTATGATATTATAATTATTATTAGAAATTCTTACACATGTATTGTCGTCTAGAGAAATATATATAATTTCATAATTGTGATTGATTATTTCAGATTATTTCAACGTCTCAGACCATTTTTTTTTCTTATTTTTTTGTAAAATGTACTGTAGTTGTTTCAATGTTGTGATTACCCTTACATTTTTCAGGGAACATTGAAGGGTTTTGATCAAACAATTAATATAATATTAGATGAGTCTCATGAACGTGTGTATAGTACAACTCAAGGTGTAGAGCAAGTAGTATTAGGTTTACATATTATTAGAGGTGATAATGTGTAAGTAATTGAACTTAATTTATTCTTCCTGCATTTGAAATATATTTTTGTTCATGGTATTAGCTTGTTTTTTTTTTTTTTTTTTTTTTAAAATTTTTTAATTTANTTTTTCAAAATTTATTCATTACTTATTCAATTTAAGTATATTATCTATAATGCTATATTATACGTAATACACAGAATAGAAAATATATAATTTTATGTTTTTTTATTCTGGCAGTTTAACAGACAACGCAAATAAAATAAAAAAATACATATAATTATTTCAATAAAAAATACATATAATTAAAAAAATACATATAATTATTAATTTTATTTACAATTCATAGTCTTACTTATTTCATAAATTGTTAAAAAAATTCTAAATAAATAAGTAGAATTATAATATTTTTCTTCTTCTTTCAGGGCAATTGTAGGAGAATTGGATGACGAAATGGATGCACGTTTGGATCTATCAGCTATAAGAGCTGATCCTTTAAGTTCTATCGTACATTGATGAAAAAAAAAATTACAATTATAATTATTTTTGCTTACAAATAATAGTATAACTAAATAATATCAATAATAACAGTAATAATAATTAAATAAGAATTTTCAACAATGAATTATAATCAAACGAAAGTACAATTTCTTACATGGATTGTATATTGTATAAATTTTATCATTTTTTATATCCATATTTAAAATATTTGCGTTTTGAACAAAGTGCAATGGATAAATATAACCATTGTTTACAATATTACAGATAATAGTAGAAAGACATTAAATTGTACAAAAAAGTTTCACCGTGTGATAGTAAACTATATTTTTTACAAATGTAATTTTCATTTTTTAACTTTCTAGGAATAATAAAAAAAATATGAATAGGTCAACATTGAATAATAAGTGAACGATTTCTTTAAATTGAAATATATACTCTGTTTCTAATATTATTTCTCAAAGAAATATTTCTTAATCTGCGTTTTAGCAGAAAGATGTATTTAATATTAATACATGGAACATATGGTAGCCATCATGGTAAATGTAATTATAGAGTAAAAATGTTTTACACTAATAGTGTAAAACCTAGATTATGATAAGGTTCACATTTATTTAAATACATTTTTACCTGCAATCCCTAAAAAAATTTCAAAAAAAAAAAAAAAGAATTTCTTTTGATATCCATCTATATNTTTTTTTTTTTTTTTTTTTTTATAAAATATTGCATTTTCGTACTGTATCATGTACTATGTCATTTTATTGGTGTTTCTTTTTATGATACTAGGCCTTGAGCCATGTAATGCTTAATGAATATATTATTTTGATACTGCAAAATCTAAACGCAATTTAATCGAACTTATATGCATTTTAGAAGCCAAAATTATTATTTATATATAAATCACACACACACACACACCACACGCGCGCGCGCATACGTACATACATATATTCATATGTATGTATGTATTTATTTCTATTATATACTACGTATGGAAGACAAAAAAAAAACAAAAAGAAAACAAATCAAACGATTTTTCATTCATCATATCTTATATATTAAATGTCTTTTTAAATGGATAAAGATGTTCAATATATACAGATACATAATTCCGTTGAAAATTTCATTTGCTATTATTCATAATATAATAGATATATATATATTTCTCATGTATATGATGTTATTTATATTTTTTTAAATAAAATATAGAATGTCACATAATTATGAGCATTACTTACACCATTCATTGATATTCATATTTTATGTAAAGAAATGCTTCCAAGTGTGTAATTCATGTACAATTTTTAATATTTTTCTTCAAATAGTTTAAATTTATATTTTGCTATTTAACCACTAGAGCGAGCATTTGACACCATGTACAATTGACACAATCAAAAAATCATTAATGTGGACCACCATAAATGAATGCATTATCACTAATGCACGCTGTACAAATTTAAATTACAATGAGAATTATCACCAGGTACTTTGCTTATGTACCTATTTGAAATTGCTTATTGCCTTAATTATTAGTCACGACATTGGTCCTATTTCGATTTCGTCGCCTAATTCGCCCACCACGTCTATTTTGATTTGCTCCATTCCACTCAGGTCCCTCCATACCAAAGTTTGGATTCGGACCATTTGGATTGAATCCCATCATACTGGAGTCTGGAGGCACTGGAGCAGGACCGGGACCAAAATTATTAAAATTACCACTGGAGTATGTTGGTGCACCATCATATGAGGCATTAACATCTGGCCCAAAGCCTACACCAGGTGCTGGGCCTAACAACCCAGCTCCATTGTTGCGTTGAACGTTAAAACGTGGGTCAAAGTTCATCTGATTCTGAGGCACAACTGGTCCATTCATAGCCATTCCTGGAGGCATATTGGACATTCCTGTCATACCCATTGGTGGTATGTTTTGGGGACCCATCGGTGCGTTCATCATAGGTCCTATAGGACCCATGTTTCCAAGCATCGGATTTGGCCCCATTGGCATCATGCTTTGTCCTCCTTGCATTCCCTGTGGTCCAGGCATACCTTGAGAAACAGCCATACCACCAGAAGAACCCATTCCTATGCTTGACATTTCCATTGGTGACTGTTGAACGTTCTTCATCATGGAAGTATTCACATTTTGAGAAGATAAATTGGAAGCCTCGAGAGCTTTTCGACGTGGATCGGATCGAACTTGTGGAGGTGATTTAGGAGTATCGATTTTAATTGGCGGCGGAGACATAGGAGAATCAGCCAATTCAATTTTGCCAATTCTAAAAATTTTACGTAATCGTGGATCGTATTTTACCTGTGCATCATTCTTAGTAAGCTTGAGGCCCGTATAGTCGGGCCTTGGTATGTCAACGACGTATACTTTGTATGTCATTGGAGGGTGCGAAGATATACTTGCGTCGATTTCCGTACAAGGTACATGCGACGGTGCGGGTTTAAACGGTAAGCTCAACATTTGTCGCAAATCTACATCAGACTTAGTGGATGTATCGGTGAATCCTGCACCGACAACTCGAAGATCAGTATCTCCAAAACCGGTTTGAAATTGTTGCCTGAAATCCATATCTTTTCTTCGAAGATCTTGATCGGTCTTAGTTCGGAGATCGGTGTCCATGTTAGTATCAACAGCAGTAATACCAGAACTATAGATACTTGTTTCTAATCTAAGATGCTTAGATTCCTTCTTGCTATCTGCTATTCTATTAGGACTGCTTGATTTTTGTTCGTCTCTACGTTGTCTGGGATCTCGAGACATACGAGGATCTCTGGAAATAGGTACAGAACTTGTTCCAGGCGAGGAACGTGGACTCGATGTTTCGTTTTCAATTTTTGATAACTGACTCGAAGTATTGAATGCACTTTGGATATTTGATTCATCCGATGATATTCTGTCCGGCGAGGATTTAGCTTTTGAAGAATAATCCGATATATTTTGTTGGGAAGATTTACCCGTTGTTGCCTTTATTGACGATAGTAGTTTTGATACTTCGGCACTAATGTCAATTTTACTCAGATCTCCAAGTTTGTCTACAATAGCTGCTGGCTGAGGTATAGTAGGAGCAGAAGGTGCAGTTTGAAATTCCTCTTTAATCACAATGTTCTGTGTTTTTTCTGCAGATTCACCTTCCTCTTTCGACATATCTTTATTAGAAAGAACTATCGTAAGATTTCCACTTTCATCGTCGTCATCGTCATCTTCATCATCTGAATACCAGTCTTCCAAAATTTGATCTGTATTTCGTGCAGAGCACTCGTTTTCTATATTTTTAAAACTATCTTGAGCCGCCCGTTGCTGTTGCTGAATACGCATGAACAATTCCTGTGCCTTCTTTGGTAGATGAGTTGGTACTTCTTGTTCTTCCGCACATGGTGAAGAAGTATCACAATGATTATTAGTTCCTTCGTTTGCAATATTTGTTTCTATATATAAATAATGATATTAAATTAGATGATAATAATATTATAAATTAGGTAATTTTTACTACTAATTTTCCTTTTTATTTTCATTTTTATTCTTATTTTTATACTTACTACATACACAAATAAAAAAACTCGATCTTACCTTCTTGTTCTGTACCTTTATCTTTCTGCTTATCATCATCTTCTGTTGGCATTTCTATAACAAGATCTGTCTCTTCATCTTGATCACTTTCCTCGTCGAACTTAGATTTAGTAAGATTTGCTACTTCATCAGCTATACTAACAACAGGTGGAGGCTTTTTTGCTTTTAACAACTGTCTTAAATCTATGTCTTTCGAATTTTCAACCAATGATGTATCTTTCTTTTTTGCCTAAAAGTAAAAAATATTATATAATATAGTCTTTTATAAAAATTTATTACATAACGTAAAATTATAATTATCATGCCTGTTCCAGTATCTCATCCTCTTCTACATCTTTTGTAAAATCTTCTCTGTCCCTTGTTTTGATTAAATTTGTTTTGTTTGATTCGATGTTATTAGCTTCAGTATAAAAGTCCATATTTGGCATAGATTGGGGTACTAAAGGTTTCTGCAGATGTTGTTGAGTTGCTAAACCCAACGCGACATTAGGAAGTTGCAAACCAAGCTCATTGGCTGATGATTGCAGCAGCATGATTTGTTCGTATGGAACTCTATCTTCGTCAGAGCCCCAACGAGTTTTCTTTCCCGATGATTTCCTTTCTCTAACTGTTTTCTGCTGTTGCGTTTGTTCTTCTAATAAAATAAGTTTTATTTTTTAGTACAAACTATACCCTTAAAAATATAAATAAAATATATCTAAATACCTTTTTCTTCTTTTTCGTTACTCTTTTCTGTAGTACTAGTTGGTGCTGATATATTGAGTTCAAAAAGACTCGGAATTTTTTGATTTGTAATTTCTTGACCTAGTGCCAATGTTCTTGCTGTATTATTTATCATTAACATTGCTCCTTCTCTACTTAAACGTGGAAAATCTCCAAGAATTTCTTTTGGTGCTGTTTCTAAGTGTTTTAATAAAATTCCTTTCACCTGCGTAAAAGTATAATAGTTAATGTACGCTTTAGTATATTAATATAAAAGCTAAAATATAAGTACCTGTTCGTTTAAAGGTTGGTGAGAAAATTTACAATTTTCTCCCTGATTACATTTTAATCCTGTATGGAAAAATTTACATGGAAAGTCATGATGCATATAAAGACATTTATCTCTCTTTGCACAACAATCCATGAGATAAAACTTGCATAGTTCCATCTTTCGTGGTGGCAAAGCATTGTGTGAAAAGGGACAATCGTCTCCTCTATGACACTTTCCTTGCATGTAATAAACGCATATAGCATCTGGATCTTGATTATGATCGATATTTTGATTTCTCCGTCCATTTCTATCGTTTCGCATTTGCCCACGGGTTTTATTTTTACCGCCACGTTCATTTTTACCGCCTCTACGTCCTACATGGATAAAAACATCATTTGTAACTAATATACAAGAAAAAAACTTAACAAGTCAACTTGGTAATATTAATACATTATCGTACCTCCTCCACCGCCACCTCCTCTCGAATTACTGCGTTTATTATCATTATCTCTATGTCGATTTACATTAGGTCTCTCATCATAATCTGAGTTACTATCAAAATTTTCATGTTCGTTTGAATGTCTTGGAGAATTATTCTCTTGCGAATCTTTCCTAATAGGTGAAGCACCCCTAACAAATAACATTTCATCGTCATCTTCATTAACATTTTCATCATCGCTCACTTTTCTTCTCTGTAAATCATAAATTTATAATAAGTCTGTGTGAAATACTGGTTTGAATTAATTCTACTAATGATAATTAACTACTATAAAACCTTTTGATCTTTATTACGGTCCTCCTCCCTTTCATCCCTTATTCTTTTTCTACTCTTATTTCTATTATTTTTACTTTTAGATTTGGAATCTTGATTTCTAGCACCATCTTCTTCCAATGCTGCCCTAATCGCTTTTTCTACATCTCCTGCCCAATCTTCTGAAGGATTTTTATATTTTAAAAATCTATCATGCTTGCTACTTCCTTGAACACTTGATTTTTTATTTTTATTAAATTTAGAATCAAAAGCTTTATTTTTCTGTACATCTGCTTTTGATGCATTTTTATTGACATCATTATGTATTGGTGGTGGTAGAGGCTCATCATCTTCATCGGATGGAATTTCCCCATCTTCCAAGTCATTATCATCATTGCTAGACATATATCAAAAATATATTATTAGCTAAAAATGTATAATATACATTTTCTTTTTTATACCTAACATCGTATAATTTAGTTATATACTTTACATATAACTAAAATGAAATGTTCAATGTTTGCAACGATGACAGAGATTTTGCTTGATCAACAATGTCACTTTTTTTTTTTAAGAGACTTGAAATAAACTTTAATCTCAAATAATTCTATACTACAGAATAGAAATAAGAGTAATAAAATTTATTTATATTAACTAAAAAATTAAAATAATTAAATCATATATGAATATTATATCTCAAATATCCATTATTTCATCCATTTTTCAAAGCTATAATTTGTTATATTTGTTTGTCTATTTTATCCATGAAAGTGAAATTGAAAATTTTTTTTATTTCACTTTAAAATCATCATCATTTGTCATTATCATAATTATCATCATCATCATCATCCTCATTGTTATTACCATCACCATAACCATCATCATCATCATCATTATCATCATCATCATCAGCAGCAGCAGCAGCAGCAGCAGTATCATCAGCGTAATCATTATCATTATCATTATCATCATCATCATCATCATCATCATCATCATCATCATCATCATTTAAAACTCATTAAAAAGAAATGCAAAATGCATTTCTTTGATAAAACGAAATAAAAAAAGTTGCTAGAATAAAATTGAATTGTAATCATAGAAGCTGTCAGGGACAGCAATAATTATTAGATATCACACGTTGTTCGTTGAATAAAGGAACATCGAATTTTGGTCGAGCAGAGTATAGCTGAAAGGAGCTTCCGCTACTAGTTGACCTGAAAACATTGGCTGCTTTGGGAGGTGACTAACGACACGTTGTAGTAGTACATCGATCGATGCAACTTTGAAATATATAGTCAACGTAATACATGGTTGAAAAATAACTCTTCCGAATGCCCGCTATCACCAGCTTAACAGCGGTAAACAGCGTATTTTGGAAACGTACATTCAGTCGTATAGTACGTAAAAGTAGAAATTAATGCAAACGAGAAACCCATATTAAATGAAGTGAATGCACGACCAATCCCACATATTTAAAATAAAATATACGAATACGAAAAGAAAAACGAGAATTTACAAGTTGCAGGCGCTGGAAGATTAAATTAGCATAGTAAAAAAAAAAAAAAGAAACGCATCATATTTGTATACCATGAAGGAAAATATATAAATTGGAATTTCCTTACCCACAAATCGTGTTCATTATTAACATCATTATTCATCATTAACTATCATAATTTGTCGTCAATGCAATAGCATGAACATCGGATATTAATATATAATGTCACATTATTTTTACAGCATATCTCATTGTCATCGTTACAGCATTGCCAACAGTGCATGTAACATTTTTCGATATCATGCGTCAGAATTTCTTCGCGTGTAGACCTCGTTTGTTCGTTCATTCACGTGTGTATATATGTATATGTGTAAGGGTATACACATGTGTATGCAAATCAAATGTACATATGAATATACATATATAGCGCACGCTGCGTCGCGCTGTACATAAATTTAGTCTCTGAATTTAGTGTGTTAGATATTTGTAATAAATATGTCAACTCAATCGGAAAATGTATGTGTGTGTATATATCTTTCTGTATATGTATATTCGTCCCTCCGAGAAGATCTCGTGCATATTTTTTTCCTATTTATACAAACTTCCTTTTTCCAAACGATTTTATACCAGAATTTTAGTTCTTCAATGCTCGTCGAAATATGCCATGAAAAATCTGTTATATACATTTATATATTTAGAACATAGCTTATGAATC
>NIPQ01090550.1:0-26785 GCA_002806875.1 Lepidotrigona ventralis hoosana
AGGAGGAGCAGGAGGAGAAGGAGGAGAAGGCAGCGGCGGCGGCGGCGGCGGCGGCGGCGGCAGAGAAACAGGAGGAGCAGGAGGAGAAAGAAAAAGAGGAGGCGGCGGCGGAGGCGCGACGGTGGAGAAAGAGGTGGAGGAGGAAAAGGAAGAGAAGGAGAAGGAGACGGCAAAGACGAAGAAAGTGGAGAGGGGAGACTGTCGGCGTTTAGAGTGGGGAGGACAAGGTGGTAGAAGGAACGAGGAGAAAAGACGGCTGTGGTAGGGGAAACGACGAGAGTAGAGTAGAGAAGCAGAGGCAGCGCGCTGAGCCACGAGGGGCTATTCGAGCGAGAAGGGGAGGGGTGGCAAGGAACCCTGGCGGGGAGGGGACGCGGAGGCCTTCGGGGGGCCGACCAACCAGACGGCCGATGATGTCATCGGGGGAGGAGACCGAGTATTTCGCCCCCTACGGAGCAACTACGGAAAGCAAGCAACAGCGACTCCAGAAGAAGCAGAAGCGCACCAGACAGCGCGTGGACGCCGGCGAGCCGCGCAACAACTACTCGAGTATACCGCACTTTACCTCCCGGCCATCCTTCCACGGCGGTGGTCTGTACGGTTCTATCTTTGGTGGCAGTGGACCAACGCACCAGCAACAGCAGCAGCAGCAACAACAACAACAACAGCCGCAGCAACATCATCAGTCGCAAGCACAACAACAGCAGCAGCACCAACAGCAACAGCAACAACAACAGCTCCAGCAGCAACAAGCTGGAGCAGCAAGCAGTCAAGGTCATTTAAATACAGCTACGACGGGTCCTAGCACTCAGCAGCATTCCGCCCACGCGGCTTTCGGCTTTTTCGGGGCACCGGGTTACGGCCCCGCCAAAATGTTGAACGAGCTACTCGGACGACAGGTCAAACAGGCCAGTGACGCCGGTGGCTCACCGCCAGAGGGCGGCCACGGGATGACTGGTGCCGGCATGGACCCCGCTGCCAATTTGCAATCCGGTGCTGTAGTTAATTGCGACGATCCCGCCACCGCCGAGCTCACGCAGCACATGCTTCGCGATATACTCCAAGGGCGCAAAATCTCCGCGCTTTCGCTGCAGGAACAACCCAACAACAACAACAGTATACACAGTAACAACAACAACACCACAGCGGATCTACTTAAATCTCAGCAACAACATCATCAGAGCCCTCAACAGCATCAACAGCAGAATAGTGATAGTGCACGTAGTGGAACAGTGCAGAGTGGTGGAGAGGAGAGTGGTGATGGAAATAACGTCGTGAATAACGCGAATCACAGTGATCGTGATACGGTGATGCCGGGCGACGCGGAGGACAGCGCCGAGGACGCAGCTGCAGCTGCACGTGCTATGGAGGAAGCGTTCGCCGAAGCTGGTATGGAGCCTGGAGCCAATCTCGATGGATCCGATTGCGAACAGAGTTTACCGCCCAGTCCTACGCAACCAAGGTCAGGGTCCGTTTCCGTCAAGGAGGAGATACAGGACTCGTTGAATATCAAACGCAGTCCGAGTCACTCTCCTTGCCCGATCGTACCCAAAACGGAGACCAGCTCGCCGACCACGGAAACGAAGCGCGCGCGTGTCGAGAATATCGTCAACACGATGCGCAGCAGTCCAGCGCTTCAAACTGCCACGGTGAACGGTTGCAAGAAACGTAAACTCTACCAGCCGCAACAGCAAACGGTGCATCACGTTCTCCAGCACGTCACAAGTGTCAACGATACCATGATGGACGACGAGGAAGAGAGTGAGGAGGAGGAGGATCCCTCGGCCATCAGGCAGAAACGCGAGGAAAAGGACAACCTTCAGACACAGCTGAAGAAGCTGCACGAACAATTGGCCGTGATGCAGCGAAAGTACAATGAGCTTACGAGTAGAATCGATTCGGACGCGAGCGAGAGCATCGGTGCTCCCCTAAGTCCTCAGCCACCGCTCAA
This sequence comes from Lepidotrigona ventralis hoosana, assembly GCA_002806875.1. NCBI lineage: Eukaryota > Metazoa > Arthropoda > Insecta > Hymenoptera > Apidae > Lepidotrigona > Lepidotrigona ventralis. The sequence goes on from NIPQ01090550.1 coordinate 1,952, forward strand.
ACCACCGCAACCTCATCCACCGCCGTACAACGGGCTCCCGGCCCTCCCGACCGAACACCCACACGCCGCGGCAGCCGCTATGTATCACATGGGACAGAAACTCTACCTCGAACAGCAACAAGCTGCTCTCGAGAGGATGAAGCAGCATCAGGAGGCTGCTGTCAGGCAACAGCAGCAGCAGCAGCAGCAGCAGCAGCAACAACAGCAGCAGCAGCAGCAGCAGCAGCAGCAACAACACCAACGACAAAGTTCTCCGCCACCCCCTCCGAGTCAAGCGCAGCAACAGAGTCAAAGCAATACCGGCCCGTCCACGCCGCAAACACCACAGATGCAGTCAGCGAGCACGCCTCTTCAGCACAAAGAATTCCAAGAAAGGATAAACGTGTTTAGAGGCGCGGCGGCCGCGGCTAGCTCGTCCGGTCCCCATATAACCGACGAAGATCTGCAAAGTTTGTCGGACACGTTGAAAGCGGAGATCACCTCGTACTTGACGAATCTGATCGACAAGGTAGTAACAAGGTTCATGCAACAGAGGAGGTATCTTGGGAAACAAAGCGAGGCGGCGCAAGTCGCTGCCGAGCAATTGAACAAGGATCTTCTGTTGGCGAGCCAGATACTCGAGAGAAAATCACCGAGGACGAAAGTAGTAGACAGAGGAGCGCCACAACCACCCGGTGGCCCAAACGGGCCACGGGGGCCCCACAATGGCGGGCCCCCACCTCCTCAGTCTACGGGTTTCCCACAAATCGGGTCCATGGGTGGTGGGCCCCATGGTCCTCATTCTGGCCCCACGGAAAACAACCTTAATCAAATGAATCAGCTGCCTTCACACGTGAGGTCCGGTAGCAGGATGTTTCAGACGCCGAAACCCCCGACCATGTACAGCATGGCCTCTATGCAGGCGCAACAACAACAACAGCAACAGCATCAGCAGCAGCAACGCGAGCATCAACAGAGAGAGCAGCAACAACGCGACCAATATTGTAACTTGAGGAACGACGAGAGAGAAAGCAGGGACTCGGAACAGAACGAGGCACTCTCACTCGTTATGACACCGAAGAAAAAACGTCATAAGGTAATTATCTACTTTCTATCTTTGATCGAAATATCAATATATACCAATATATCGTAGATGGTCGTTCATGTCAAGCAAATTCACTTGTTGCATTTCTTGATAAAAGAAAGTCGAGCTTTGATTCGTAGTTGATCGTATCGATCCTTGTTGCAATCGAATTTAATTAATTAAATAGAGACACAATGCACCGATAAGAATATTTCACATTTGACATTGGACCGTTTTATGCTGGTTCACTCGATTTCAGACTCTGACGAATATTTTAAATTATAATTTACAGCTTTTGTTGTTTACAATGTGGATTTTTTCATATTGAATACAATAAAAATCTCAATTTTATGAATATCTCAAATTTCTAATTAGTATCGACGCTTTTACTCCTCAGTACTGTAGCGTGTACTCGATTTCAAGTAGTACAAGTAAATAATTTCACCGACAAACGTTTCAAATTCACTACTTGTAACATTATAAAAACTTCAGCCTCAAAAAATTTTACGAATATTGCAAATTTATAACTGATATCGATATCTTTGTTCATCACCGTACACTTGGCTCTAAGTAGTATAAGTAAATAATTTCACCGAATATTTCAAATTTACTATCTGTAACGTAAACTTTATTCGCTAGTAAAGATGCATGCTCGTCAGTATCAAGCAGAATAGAAAGGTGAATTTCTCTGACAAACATCTCAAATTTATAGTTAACAAATGTATTTTGTTCATTTATATCATCGAATACTTAATACAAAGCAGAGTAAGACGTCATTGCCATAATCTCAAATTTATATTGTATATTTATCGGTGCATTGTATACTAGATGTTAAGTGTAGTAATATAAGAAAGTAAATTTCACTGACGAATATTCCCAATTCACAATTTGTAAAACTACCCTTGTTCACCCTATATTAAGTATGACACTGCATATTTAACATAGAGGCGATTAATATCTCTATTGGCCAGTGAATATTTACCAATAGACGACGGATTTTTATGCGTTCGTGAAAAACTCGAAGGTTTAAAAACGTACGCAACGTGTTAAAAAAAACATAAAAATCCAGTCGATCTATTGATTAGTGTTAAGTAGGCTAAGAGACTGAATTGCACAATGGTAAAGTCGATGTATCAATTAGTATTTCCCTTCGCAGGTGACGGACACGAGGCTGACGCCGAGGACGGTATCGAGAATCCTGGCGCAGGAGGGTGGCGGCTCGCAAGGCGGCAGCGAGAGTCCACCGCCTCCACCACCACCGAGATCGTATCATCCGCCACCGCCGATGCTGCCAGTGTCCCTGCCAACCAGCGTAGCGATACCGAACCCGAGTCTTCACGAAAGTCAAGTGTTCTCGCCGTATTCGCCGTTCTTCAATCCTCACGCGGGTCATCCGGGCCAAGTACCACCACCGGGACCGCATCACTTGCCAGCAAGTCCTCCTGGTGGAGGTGTAGACGTCAGGGACTCGCCTCCACTGCCCCACCCGCCATCCATATTGCATCCTGCCTTATTGGCGGCTGCCCAGCATGGCAGTCCAGACTACGGACATCTCAGGATGGACAGCAACGAGCGGCCCAACGACTGTAACTCCGACGACATCAGCTACGACGGGATTCAGCCTACAATATCCTTTTCTAATACAACGTTCGGGATTGCGAAAGAGAAAGACCAAAAAAAAAGGGAAAAAGAAAAACAGATGAAAAAAGAAAAGAAAGACGAGAGTAGAACGGTAGACGAGAGAGTTGGAGAACGTCCAGAACGACGTGGCCCGAAACACGAGGGGCGCACGCCGTTTGTGTAATAGTTAGGCGAGTTGTCGAAGTTTCCGCTCGAAAACGGATATCTCTCTGTTTGTCGGGAGCAACAACAACACGCGCGGGATCTCTGTCGACTTTGTAACTCTCCTCCGGTAATATCGCGAAGGGACAGTGAGTCTGAACGTTCTCCAAAGAAAGTACGTAGGAACTTTCGATATTAAATCGAGGAAGTAGCGTGCGCGGGTCAGAGCTTCAAAGAGCGAAAAAACGAGCGTAGAAAAAAAAAAGAAGAAGAAGAAGAAATAGCAAAGTGGTAGCAAAAGCGGAAGGGGTCGATGACGATGCTTAGGAATGTGCATTTTCGTTTCTTTTTTTTCTTCGTGTTTCTTTTTTTTTCGTCTTTCTTCTTTTCTGCTCACGTAGAAGGAAACGAGAGAGCGTGAGTGAGTGAAGTAGAGAGAGAGAGAGAGAGAGAGAGAGAGGGATTTGGAAAACTTTGGAAAACAACGGCGAGTTCTACGAGAGAAAAAGTCAGAGTCCGCGCCAACAAGGAGAAGGAAATCGGCAGGTAGTCGGAGGAAGAGTAGGCGGCCACGAGGAGGGTGGAAGCTCGGACGAATGTTAGATTAGTTTGCCACGGAGTTAGGCTAATGTTGGCTGCACCTACGAGTAGAGTTTGTCCGGCAACAACGCGCGAGGTCGAAAGTTCTTTGCCTACTCGGCCCACCCTCGGCCTCGAGTCTCACCCAACTTCGCAAGCCAATAATCTGTCCCGCAATTTCGGAATTTAACCGCGGAAACGAGACAGAGAGAGAGAGAGAGAGAGAGAGAGAGGAGGCGGTTCGCGAACTTCCCTTCGCTAACGTCTCCTCGACTTATCGTAGATAAGCCACTTCTACTACTTCTCCGGTCTCGTATGAGAGAATCCACCCTAGGAACTCCGTTTCTACAGGGTCAACTTGTTCGCCAACTATATTCCTTACGCTAGACCGTCCAATATCGGAATTGTCCATTAAAACGATATATCCATTTTCTCTCTCTCATTCTCTCCCTCTCGTCTAATCGAATCGATTATCCCTCACAAATGTTCTTCGAATATCTTTCCTATTCTCTTCGTCTTCATCCCTCTATTTTTCTGTTCTATCGATCGATCTCAATCGACGACACAATCGATGTCACACACCCGAAGTATAAGAGAGTAAAACACTCTCTTGAACTCCCTCCGGTGGATAATCCGTGGAAAACACAACCGGAGATGCACACCCATTCGCAGAAGCATCGGGGAGCCATCTGATGACCTCGCTTTAACTTCGTAAAAATAGCCGGCGAACGGACGAAGTTAAGACACGATCGTTCTCGACGATCGTCTGAAAGCGTGATCAACAGGCGCGAAAAGTTCAGCAGCTGGATTTATCACGCATGACCCGGCCGGGTGAGGTAGTTCTCCGCAGTGGTGGTCGCCATCGGCAGCAGCTGGCCTCTCACACTTACCACCCGAAAGCACTCGCAAATATATCGGGAGGGATCTCTCTCTCTCTCTCTCTCACTCTCGCTGAACCAGGAAAAAAAGACGTGTGTCGCGCGGGGGCGTGCGGTGAACGCGTCGGCAACGATGCAACGTCGCTGGAACTGCATCGGCGTGTGTTGGTCCGGGTCGTTCGATCGGCAGCGCGACGTTCTTTGCCGCCTTTTTAGTCGGCCTTTGATGTAAAATCAATGGCGCATTTTTTTTCACTCCCTCCTCTTGGGGTAGGTCGAGCGCATGACCGCGGCGCAACCTGCTGTTCACCAACTCACCTCTGGATTCACCCTTGTGTCTGTTGCCGCTGTTCCTACCAGCCTTCGACGTATCCAAATATGCTTTTCACGCTGCTCAACTTTCCTTCTTCGGGCGAGCTGCGTTCACGGGCGAACGTGTTGGTCGGCTCCAAAGGGGTGCCGAGAATGCGACAACACAGGCTAGACGAATGCTTCGGTATAGCCTTCGACGCTAGGCCGCTAAAAGGAATCACTCGTTACTAGTTTCATTTCTCAGAAAATTTTACATGATTTTCGAAATCAGCTCTCTTTGGATACTTTTCCTCGAATAATTGTCCAATTGAACAAGTCCAATTTCTTTCGACAAATTTCACTTTGGTTCATCTTCTAAAAATTCTGTCATCTTTTTATGCCTTCTTGAAATGTTATCCTCTGGAAAATTTGTTGAATATTTCATTACAATATGGTTGCGTTTCATCTCGATTAATCGAAATTTATCTGCTTTATTTTCAAAAATTGACCAGTAAATCTTCGCTTCGATGAAAATCAATAAACTCCAAGAAACTGGTCCTTCCAATTAATGAGATATATAACAAGTAAACGTTTCTACTCGTCTTCGTAATGTACACACTTCTTCCTCCGTACGATCTTTACATTTTCTCAAAGCACCCAGTACGTGTGCAAGCGTTCGCATGCAATTCCAACACATTTCTATCGAACAATTCACACGCAGCGAGAAAGAATTTCATGATTCAACGTAGCTCTTTTTTCGATAAAGAATGATCGGTAGGTTAATCGTCACGTAGCATGATTACAGAGGTACCAGTAAACGCCATATCGCCGGTTCTCTTTCTCCTTCTTTCTTTCCGGCGTGTCGAGGTATGTCGATTACGCATAATAAGCACGAGACACGTAGACGCGGGCCGCGCGTTAAGAGGGTACGAGGAAGGACCAGCTCGATAATCCAGGGGTGGCTGCACGCCGGAATAAGCCTTATTACTGTCTGGCATCTCGTTATCGCCCATCGACGTTACCGCGAGCGCAAAATGCGACGCGCACCGCGCGTGCAACGTTTGATACGAACGCCTACACTTGTCGACTCGTTCGCTCGTGAACGAAACGGCCTCGCTTGTGCGGGCTGGAGAGTTCGCGCGCTGACAGTGACACCGATGACGATAGGCGTTCGTGAAAAATTGTAAACGTCCCCGCGCTTTTCCCGTCTCTGCGCGGAATTAGATGGCTTTCAGCGGATCGAGTGCCCGGAGGGAAATCGTCGCACAAATTTCACGTGTTTATCGTCACTCTCCTCGCGTCCTCATATGGGTGATAGAGAATGAAAGTCGAATTAATAAAATTATTCTGCATTGTACATAGAATCGTTCGTAAAACTGTCTGTTTGTGGAGAATTGAGAATCGACACTGTCTCCAAGACAAATTTCTAGAAACGTAAAAAATTATCCCACGTGGTTAGTAAAGAAATTCCTTGGTAGAGAATCTTTTCTCCGTGCTGTTTCAATGCTTAGAACAAATTTATTCGAATTGGATCTAGTTGAATTCATCGCAGTCGAGAAGAACTCGAAGAATGCTAGAGGAATTTTCAGTTTGTTCGCTTTTGAAAGGAACGAAATCCTTGGAGAAGCGTGCCTTAAGGCACAGACGAACGATGGCAGATTGAACACACGGATTAACCGAATAAGAATGCGATGAAACCACATGAGGAGATCCTATTACCGATAAGGAGTCGGTAAGGCTTCCGTTGAGGATACGGCCAATCGTGGGTCAACCTCGGCGAGAACGTTCAGCCCTACTACCCTCGCGACACTCACAGCTTGTACGATTTCTAATCCAATTTGATACGAAGGAAACACGATTAAGTTTGAGATATTTGCGTACACAGAAACAGATTGCCGTACAGAACGTCCTTCTTCCGACCGACGACATTACTTATTCGCACACTCTGCTACAACTCCGTGCTTTCTTCTTTCTCTTGAACAGAAAAATAGGATACCATTCGTGAAAATTGAACTTCGATTTGCAACTTTATACGTAATTAGCGCGGATTTTCATACATCTGCAACAGATTTAAGGATACAAAAATGTGGAGAACATATATGGAAAAGAAAAAAAAAATAAGTAGTGTACTTTTATACTAAATATTTAGCAACAGAAATCAATTTCTGTTTCTTTGACTGTATCCATGTTTTCTTTTTTCTCTCAGTAGAAAAGTAGGACAACTTCTTTGCGAGGAAGTCAATTGAAACGAAATATGTGATATATTCATGGTAAAAATTTCAATGAATGTTTAACAAGCAAAAGAGTATTTCCTTAACCACGGTGAACTCGTCGATGCTGACGCCGATACACCTGAGGAAGGCGAAGCTGATGTTCTTCTGGGTTAGGTACCCGTCCTCGTCCATCCTCAAGATGTACTTCCCCGACATCAGGTTCAATAAGAACAACACCGCGCAACTGGTCAAGTGGTTCTCCAACTTCCGGTGAGTACAACGACATTGTACGGAGAATTTATGGTTAACTACGGAAGTCGAAGGATTGTTACAAAGTGCGAGCAACACATTATTGTACGATGATTCCATTGCATATAACCAACATTTTCTTTATCTTTTCGATGATGTACGCGGACAGATTTATCCAGGTATTTTAAACAGAGAACTTAATTAAATTTCATTAACATTCGATCTGTAAGCAGATTAAATATTAAGTACCGTTACATACACGAGTTACGTAAGAACGGCATTTTAATTATAATTGTCCTGTTTTGAATAGCAAGTTCATAAGAATATTACAGTATCAGTTAATTAAATTTATCTGTATCTGCATACACGTAACGTGCAAAAATATGTAAAATATTCAAATATTCAAAGTAGAAAATAATTTTCTAGTTAAGGTTCATTTTATAAATTATCTTTACAAAAATATAGAATAATTATAATATTGCGTGTAAAATTGTTTCCCTTACAATTTTCTTTTCAATCTTTTTTGACAAGCAACATTATAGCACAGGTATATTAACCTTATTATATTTTATTAACCTTATTAATCTCATTTAAAAAATTCAAAAATTAACATTCAAGTTCTATAAGACTATAGCTCGCTTCTTTTCCAAATCAAAACTACATAATTTGTACCACAAGTGCAACCCAATACTACGAAACAAGAGAGTTCCTTTCAATCCTCAAAATTGCTGCACGGTAATAATCCTTCGATCGCCGACTGCATGCTCGGTATTTACCAAAACGATCCGATCGTCTGAATTTGCATAACATTCCCCAATGACGAGAACCACCGTTCGGCAACGAGCCGATCGTCGATATGAGATATCGTCGTCTTGGAACTCGTGAATCCCGAAATCGAGGAGGGACATCGTTCCTCACGTTGACAATCGTGTCGCCACTCCCCGGCTACCAGGAAGTTTCCGTGTCGCGGCCGGGGAAAAGAAAACGCGATCGTTGGAGGATGTTTCTGGTACGCGAATCACCCCATTCTCTGTATGCAAACGAGAACGAGCTTTCCAAGGGATCGACCACTCCCTCGCGTAGAAGCGGTCACAGCCCAAGAGACGAGAGTCACGATGGGTGTGTCCGAATCTTAATTACCCTCTCTTCGGCTTGGGAGTAAGTAACAGCGGCTACATTGCGGCCAGGTACGAAGAGCGTAGGAGTTGGAGCGCGCCGGCTACTGGCACGTTACAGGCCAACACCGGGCATTAGGCTGATTATAATTAGGCTGAGTACAGTACAGATCCGAGATATAAGGCGATGGAGAAACGCGTGCCTCTGTGTCCCTGGACATTATTGCCGCTTTCTTATCGTCCAGAGACGCCCATCCTCTTCGAGACCATAAGTTTTCACTCGACCTCTGACATTCAACGCATTCGCGGCTCTATCTCCGCGGAAGGGTTGCTCATTTCCTGGCTCGCTTGTTCTACGGGGATGACGAATTTACCATGCACGAGTATTTTAGCTCTCAATCGTTTTTTTTCATAAACTTATATATAATGGTGGATAGAAGAAAGTTTAAGAGGGAAAATGATTCATAATTTCATAGCATGGCATTACCCGTAACTGTACATCTCGAAATAGAACATATTAACAAAAAGAAGTATCCAGCACAAAGTTAGTGTAGTTATAAATTATTAATATGGAAAAATTGCTAGAAGTTGCTAATTAATAAATGTTGCTAATTAATATTTACTTTTATTAATATTAAATGAATATCAATTTCAAACTTCCTTTTGTCTGTCACTGTAGATAAAATGATTTACGGTAATATCTTTTCTAAAGAAGTATTTTTATATTTTGAAAGGGCAATTGTTTTTGTACAAGATTGAAACAAGCAATTATCTTTATACATCTCGTGAAATGACTATCAAAGTTAAGCTCTTTCAAATCTATAACATGTATGTACAATATCAAACTTTGCACCTGTAATTGTCGAAATCCGTTCCGTAAGAAAGATTTTATCCTTGGTTCTTCAATCTCTACGCTACGAGTCAGATGAAAAGAATTTTTCCAAATCGATGAAAAAGTTACAGCGATCAATTCAAACAGCGATACATGTAAATTCAGATACACGCGGATACGCAAAGCAGAACGTAGATAAATTGTTATGAATGAGTTTTTCTCTTACACTGATAACGACGATGAATCGGTTGAATTCCATTGAAATTAGCAATGAAAATGTTCACGTACGCCTAGACGCTTTAAAATACGCTGGCGTTCAATTTCATCATCGACATCCAATGTGTCCATCATCGTGCATCGTTTCGCCGATCTCGTACGAAATATTCGAGGCACTCGAGCGAACGGGGGAGACCAGCCGCGAAATTTAATTAACGCAGGAAAAGGTCCATTAAAAAAGCTGGTCCCGTGGAAATGAGGAAAGGCTACACTTAAAATTCCGTCGGGGAAAATGAGCGACAAAAAAAAAAGAAGAAAAAAAGAAGAACTGTTCGAAATTTTATTCCGTGCAAAATATGCGGTCGAATCGCCGCTATTCGCCGGAAGCGCGAGCGCAATTTCTAATGTGTCGCGAACTACTGATCAGAAAACGATGTCTCGAAATCTGAAATATATGGATCTAATCTTATAACATTCTAAATCCTACAGCTATCTCCGTATCAAATCTCTAATAGATGGACGAAAGAGTACAAGTCAATTTGACAAATTTCAGTCGTCATTTCCAAAGAAAAATTATATCGACGTGTGTCGTCAATTCTCACGAATCAAAATCCAACATCTGATTTTAAACGTGACTCCAAATTTAAATACTATAAATACTTTCCGGCAAATCAATAATTCCGATTTACATTCATACTACCCGCTCGCTAAAAGCTTTAATTATAAATTCTTCGATTAAGAAAAATCTCGAAAAACGTAGAATCTCTGGCCCATCAAGTTTCTCAGAAGAAACATCAAGTTAACGTGCAAAAATGAATATCGCCGATATCAAATTATCGTTAATAACCGTACAGTTGATGCGACATAAATTTTAAGACAGGAAAGAAAAGAGAAAGAAAAAGAAGTCGTCGGCCGCGTGAAAAAAGAGAAGAAGAAGAAGAAGAAAAAGAGAAGAGGGCACAGCGAATCCGTGAGGAAGCTGTCCCTCGTGCCTGTGCTCTTGTGCTCGGCGCGCCCCTCCGATCTCGTCCACCTTCTCGGCCCTGTTTCTCGTTCTGCCGAAACATTTTCATCGAAGCCAGCAAGAAAGAGAATCGGTTTAGAGTGGTTGATAAGAGAGAACCGGGCGGGCACCGAGTATGTTTACAAAAGTTTCAAACGTCCAGTAAAAAAATTGCATCGGAGGCCGGCTTCCGCCGTTAAGCACAAAGCTAATTACCAGCTGAATATATTTCGGTACATTTTGTCGTGTCGGGGCCGGAGGGGTCTTTGGTCTCTCTCTTCTTCAACCTCTACCTCACCCCGTTCCCATTCTTCCCTTTTCCTTCACCGCTGTCTCGTGTAGTTGCCGCGCTGCCGGGCTCCCGATGACGAACCGAGACGAGGAACGAGCGAAACACGACAAGGGTTCTCTCGGAATCTCTTTCAACGACGATCGACGAAACCGAAAGCTATACTACCCTCCCACCCTCTCTTTCTCTGTCTGTCTGTCTCTCTTTCTCTCTCTCTCTCTTTTGCATTTCGCTCGTTCCTCGAATTTCGTTCCGTGCGAGACGTTCGCGAGAATCGAAAAAAAAATCTGGATCTTAAAACTCGTCTCCTTCATTTCTGATCTTGACTGTAGTCAAGAACGACGAACACGAAACGATGGAAAAATGGAACTTGATATTTGGAAAAGGAAATGAATGACTCTTGAGTGAATCATTGAGACTACTGATTAATAATTATATTGTATGCTGATGTTTCTATCATTATTTGAAAGTTCATGTAAATCTCTTACTATGTTTATAATGCCACGAAATTTATTCCTTTACCAAACCGTCTCAATCCTAATTGATTCTTGATAGCTACAAAAGGAGAGCTACAAAAGGAAAATTTCTTCGTCATCGCGTCTTTCACTTAGATTCTATAAATCAATTTTATAAAATTCACAGAAATCAAAGTACTCGTAATATTATGACCAATTGCTTGGTCCTTGCCGGTTAAGCCGAAGCCGGATGATAAAATTAACGCGTTCGAGAGGCGGGCGGTCCGCGGACAGATAAACTATCGTCGATCGACGCCGAGAGAATTAACCGCTAGGGAGAAAAAGATCCACCCTTCGAACGGTTATAATCTCAATGTTTCTAGCCTGGCCGTGTCCATAAATAATTACACCACCGAGTCTACCCCGACGGCCACCCTAACGATCGTGTGAAAGGGAGAAATTGACAACTTTCCTCTTGATAATCCTTGCATATTAGTTTCGTACAAGTTTCCCGTAAAATGGCGATTAAAGGACGACCACGAAGGTGCCAATCTCGCGGCTCATTAGGCACACTTTCACCCTACGGGCGACCCTCTCCTTTGACGACTAATCACGTAAGGGTTTACCCCGGACACTTTTTCCTCCTGGCTCTGCCGGCAGTCGTTGTCGAGCGTGCTCGATCTGATAGCCTAATGCACGGCTTCCTATGCGGAAATGCTTCGCCACATTATTCTACGGTGCTACGTGTACTCCAGCCACCCTCCGCCACCCTTCGCTACCCTGCCGACGTTGTACTTTTGTCACGAGAACCGAGTCGAGTTCCGTTTGCGCCATCGTCCACGCTTTTTTCAATCTTCTTGCTGCGAAGCTTCGACCGGTTTTCATCGGGGAAACAGAACGTCCGACACGATCCAAGGGGATAATGATCGATCGATCTTCCCCCTCCTAGGTTCGATTCTTGACTGACTGAGTGAGTGAGTTATAGATAAGATCGAGATAAGAAGCTGTCGGGGTAATGAATTTTTGGCTCGGGCTTTGGCAAATAACAGGAGGGGAGAACCTTCGAGAAATCGATCGATGACAATTTCGCGTGGAAATTTTACGTTTTTTGCATTCGTTCGCAATCTTTTAGGCATTTGACATTGAAAGACACGAGAACTTCAGTCTATGCTGTTACTTTTAACTTTGGAACTTCGGATCTAATTTAATTTTCCACCACCAAAATTTTAATCATCTAACGTAAATCAGTTGTCTATCTATGACCCAGTGGTAGATACTCGAAAGATAAAATTGTTCGAACATGATAACGATAATCTTGTTTTCGATGCTCGAAAAATAAGAAGTAAACCTGTCGCATAACTACGAAATTTTCCAATAATTCAAAAACATACAACATCTTTTTTATTAAACAACCAAATACCAACACACGATAATTTCTCATTAATCAGCTAAAACATTACAACCACCGCTCTCCAAAAAAAAGAAAGAACAAAAAACAATCGCATTCACACATACACTGAACCAACTACTTTAATTCGACGAAACGTTTAATTTTCCAAAAATAGCTGTCTATTAAAATAATAATCAACTGACTAGCAGCATGTAAGGATGTTTCCTTCGGATATTGTAGCGGGACGGGAGAATCGGTCTCGAAGCAGAAGACAGCAGGAGGAGATGGAAAGAGAGAGAGACAGAGAGAGAGAGAGAGAAGACGATCCGGGGGTTGAGCGTCGTGCGAAGCGCGAGGGAAGGAGTGAAAGGAGATCAGGCGAGAAAGAGAGGGACGAGCCTTTCACAAAGCGATTCTTCGCACCCTATTTTCTCACGCGCACGTCGAATCGAAAGCACACGTCCGATATCTTACGGAGACTCGTTGACGTCGAGCGTACATCATCGGATCTGCTTATACCGACGACGATATTGACAGCCTTCGTTCGATGAAGCTTGCCCGGGGGGGATGATTGGGGTCGTCGATGACAGGGTTGCGAACGCCTGTGTACGGCACCAACGTGTATCGCGTTCGCATTCTCTCTCTCTCTTTCTCTATATCTGGCTGCATCTCTGCCTTTCTCTCTCTCTCTCTCTCTCTCTCTTTCTCTCCGTGTTCGTCTGTTTGTGCGCGAAATAAGGGAGGAAAAAAAAAGAAAAGAGGATAGACACCGACGACGAGAGAAAGAAAGGGTGAGAGATGCGCGCCGGACTCGGGGTTAGTTCGTTATCAGATCTCACGGTAGGACACGCGACTCGGCCCGAGAGATCTTATCGCACGGATGGAAGGAATTTTATGTCGTATAATGGACAGCGCTCGCACACGACACGGAGACCGGGGCGTCGCACGATGGATCCGCGTCGCGTGGAGCCGCGCTGGTTTCTCGGTAGCGGAATAAAAGGCCACCGCGATTCTTTCCTCTTGTTCCTTTTTATAACGGTACACGTCTTTTCTCTCTGTCTCTCTCTCTCTCTCTTTTCCCCGTTTTTTTTTTGCTATGTTTTCACCGATCGCTTCGCTCGTCACGAACTAATTTAGAATTCATAGGAAGGGATGAAAAATAGACAACAACGAGAGAGTATGCCTTGGAAATTTGACGTCAAGTCGCGACAATATTAAAAGGAATTGGAGTTTTGTTTACGGGGACGTCAAACACGATCTGAGACATGAAAATCGCTGAGAAACGGATTCGTTGGATTTCGACTATTCGTTGAATAAATTCTATCGAATTGGCATCTATCGAAATTCGTTCAATTGCATTCACGTTGAGAACTTTTTCGTTCTTTCTACAAGGTATACAAAGACTTCTCGGTTAAGTACTCGTTTTCAGTATCTCAGCATTAAATGTTAGCGGCTAATATTAATAGCGACACTCGTTAACTCTTCACGACACTCCAATCGAAATGAGACAAAACGAAGGGATAAAGACTTTCGAAAAAAAAAGAAGCAAGCACGTGGCTGGATAAACATAAATTCCGGGAGGGGGTTAACGATTAAGCCAGCAAAGTGTCTGGGAACGTGAGCAAAGTAATAAGAAGCGAAAGTGTTCGTTGTAAACGAAGAATCGAAAGCTCTCGAGCAGCGGAATAATGAAGTCGACGATGAATTTACCCAGTCACGCTTTCGAGGGGTTGCTTATCGTCTCGAAATCCTCAATAATTCTTCAACGAGGGTGCCTGTTCGGGCACCTCTCTTTCTAATTTCTCCTTCGCCTCGTTCTTATCAACCGACCATCTACTTCGTGCTGTGGACATTACCAGTCGGTTCTCCACCCTGTCCCCGCTGACCACGGTGGTTAGGGTAATGACGCGGTAATTTTCTAAACAGGAATTTCCTTTTCCAACCCCTATCTGCCGGGCGCACGAGCACGTGACCGGTCGTTAGCGACCACTTTTCTTCACCTCCGGGTCGTTCTTGCGAATTACGATGTTCTTCGATAGTCGTTGATTCTGTCGTTAACGAGCAGGTTGGAATATTTATTTCGACTTCGAAAAAACCACCGGTTAAAGTGTAATTTCATCGATTGTATTCGAAGGCGTCAAGGTGATTCTGTCAAATCGTATTATTTCCATTTAAATGAGTTAACGCCGGACTTTAATTGTTGTTTTTATGATATTCACCTCGATTGATTTCCCCCGTCCTTTCTCTCACCCTTCTCTTTTCGAGCTTTGATTTGATCGAAGCAGATTATTCAGCAGCAAAAAATTGGTTTCTCGATTTCTCGATGGACGACCGATATAATAGTCCTGTTCTTAGATCGTATAAAATCGGAACTTTTTCAAACGGAAAATGATTAAGGCTCAGATAGATCGCTGATGAATCAGTTGACACGAGATCATTGGTTTTTTATTATTATCGTGCTTCTTGTGTTTAATGTGATCACCGTTTAATCAAGTGCAATGTTGTTTCCTATTTAAGAATCAAGAGTACGACGAAGTGGACAGTTTATTCGATCACTTTCGCATTGATAACACGCGGGGGTTTTTCATTTACGTGAACCGTACGAATTATAAAAAGATATGATTCTTTTTCAGATGACAACTCGCCGTGTCAACTAATCGAGATTAAATATGAGATTAACTCTCGATTCTCAGTTATTTTAAATACATTCGAAAAAGAAATTAAGTCAATCTCGATATCGTCGTACTTAAAAAAAGACACAGAAATGCTTCTTCGATAAGAGCAGATTTCAAATGATTATCGACTAATTATATTAAACAGAGAAGAAACTTAAAAAAGATATTTCGAATCGTAAATACATAAATATTTATTAACTCTATCGTTGGGTTATAAACGTCTATACTAATTTATATTAGCTTGCCTGCTAGAAATGCTAGAATTTAATATTATTTTTACATTCCTCGCGATAGAGATTAACAATAGAAATTAATCTCAATAAGAAAAATTCTATAGCGAAGTAATTTAGACAAAAATTATTATACTGCAAATTATTGTGCATTTATGAAAACTTTCAAGGACGCGGAAATACGAAAATAGAACATCGAAAGTATTTTCTACTTTCCTCTGCATTCTTTTTTTTCCTTATGTCCGGAATTAATTCATCTATGACTTTTTAAATTAAATTCTTGCATCATTAACATAACTACGCAAACATTTTCCTGTCATTTTCCAATGATTTACAAATGTTAATTTCACTGAAGTAACATCAGCGTTTGAATAAAGTGGCATTTCGAAATAAAGTAAAGGATCAATTGCGTTCGTGGTAACGCGAATATTACATGAAAATTCAAAGATATCATCGATATCAGTGAAAATTTAAACGCGAAGAGGCGGTAGTTGGTGTGTGTGTTGAACGACTAACGAAATCTTGACAAACGGGCCGTGAGGCACTGACGAGCAATCACCGGGCGCGGGACCACGCGCGTGCTCGCTCCTCCTCGGCGGCGGTTTGCGTTTTAATCCGACAAGATTGTGCATGCCATCGTAGGAGGAGAGAATCGCGACGCGGGGGTTGACGATGGTGCCGGAGTCGAGGGATAGGTTGGCGGTGGCAAGGCGTGCGTGGGCGGCCGCGTGGTAAACAGGCGAGAGCAGGCGAGGGCCATTTAGCGGGAAGGCTAGACACGAGCGTCGTCACGCGTATTCTTACACGTATGTAGTACGCGTGTGCACCCATACGCGAACGATGACGACCGAGCCCCGGTTTTCTCTTATTGTGAAGAATAAGCTGGCTGCAACCGAGGGAAGAGAAAGAGGGTGGGTAGTCGGAGAAAATTCGAGCCTTGAGGTAGTAGACACACCACCACGTGAACAGAGAACTGCCATAGAAAGAGAGAGAGAGAGAGAGAGAGAGAGAGAAAACAAGAGGTAGGAACAGGTTGACAGAAAAAGATGGCGACCCATACGTCTCGTATGCAAACGTTCGTAGGTAACGTGCATAGGAGGCGAAGCGAACGCGTGCTTACGTTCGTAGGTAGTGGCCTGCCGTTTCCCTGGTACAGAGCACTGTGAGCTTCGGGGTAGAGCCAGAGGAACGCGAGCCTTGTAATTATTATGCTCTCGTAATCTTTTCTACTTCCACCTATGTGTCCCCACGCTATGTGTCCCGCCGCTTCTTCCGGCGTGTTCTTCTTTCAATTCGTTGCCTGGCTTCCCGTTTTTGCTGTTTCGTTGTTTCACCAGCCTCTCTCGCTCGTCCTTTTCCGCTGGTCGGCCACGGTTTTTGGACACGCGACATGTGCACGGCACGCGTGCATGTGTAGTGGTGTAGCGCACGATGCTTGTAATTGGGCTCGTTTCCTGGTTCGTCGAGTTTCCCAGCAAGACGAGATTTCGCTTGTTTTTTACATGAAACGCGTTACGTGGTTTTACCGCGGGGAAAAGAAGTTGCCAGTGTAGAGGCCTTAATTTTTGAACGCTTGTTTCCAGTTTCGCTCCATTGTATCGTCGCTTCTCTTCTTTTCTCTGTCTTTCATTTTTTCCCCTTTTTTTTCTGTTTCGTCCTCCGTTTCTCTCTCTCCCTCTCTCTTTCTCGTTTTCACTCGAGTTGAAGCAGCGAGAGTTGGTTTTCACAGTGAAAAACGAGAAACGACGTCGAAGCGTCTGGCTCGTCCAAGAGAAACGAACCGTGTCTTCGAGATCGTTGACATCGGAGGTTTCAACTACCGTCTCTTTCCTCCCTAAAGGATTCCGATTCGCCTCTCCGTGGAAAGNAGAGAGAGAGAGAGAGAAAGGGAACGCATATCTGTGGAAGGTCTTCTTGGTTGTACGCGCGCGAGAACCGAGAGACCGAGAGACGTGACTCGATGCGATGCGACGCGACCTTACCCCCTCGCCCTGTACGCGAGCAAGACGAACGGAACCGGAACGCGCGCGCAAACACGTAAACAGGCGCGCGCCCGGTTACGAGCGCGCGCAGACGCTTAATGTTCTCTCGTTATATGCACTTTCACGCCTCGTGCCCGTTACCCGTGAGGATAAAGTAGCGCGTGGCACGACGTTCCTCTCGAATTCTTTGCGAGCTTCTTCTGCCGCACCCTCTCGTCTCGCGCGCGTCCGCGAGACGGTTTTTCCAGCATCTGACTGCGACGCCATCGGCCAACCGCGCAAAGCGGCTACGCGTGAATTTATCTCCGCTGATGGCGGCTGAATGCGCCCGCGATGTTCCTCTGGTAATTGTGCTGAACGCGCCGCTATTTCATAAATGGATTCGTTTCTGCCCGATGATAATTACAAGGTGAAAAGAAGGCTGCTAATAAGGAAACGCCCCCGGAGCTGACGTTGTCCCTTTTCATTGTGCCCACCGGTTTAACGCGGCCAAGTCGCCAACTTTAGTTTTTCGGCGGACGGTTTACAAGGACGCGACGAGTTAGCCGCCCACGCGAAGATCAAGTGAACGAAATTTACTGTCCGCTTGTCCTGGAATGGGCCCGAAAGATCCCCGCGAGCAAGCAACTTTAAAACTCTCTCTTGTTTAACTTCTCTCCCTTTCATGAAGAACGCGCACGTCACAAAATATTTAAAAGCCCGCGTTTTAATTCAAAGTAGTATTTCAACACGCTCTCGCTCTTGTTCACACTTACAGTCAAAGTTGAAATTAGTATTTGAATCTCGGTTATATTAAACAGGCTTGCAATCGTGTCGTTTATAACGTTAACTCTATTGTAAAAATCTTTCCGCTCTGGTGCCAGATTATCGACTGATCTCGTGTTTTCCGTACAAATTAAATACAAGCATTTTCAAAACCGTTATGTTACAACGATCGACGAGCCAATAAATAACGAATCGACAAATTGGTTCGATAAACGGGTGTCAAACTTCAGCCGAGGGGTAGATAGATTCGGAGGATGCGGAAAGTTTGCTCGATTCCTACCCAAGAACAGCTGTTTCACAGAAGGGACAAAAAGGTTCCAAGGTGATCGAGCCCGCAGCCGACACTTCGCGAATCTTGGCGGATTGTCGGCCGTTCCTTAAGCGTCTTCTCCCCTTCGAAGAGGGAGTCGCGCCCGTGGGAAAGTTTCTGGCAAGAAAGCCGCGCGAGGGGTTGAGAAAAGAGACTTTCAGGGGCCAGCCCCGGTCTTGGGGAGCCGAGGTGTTCAGTATTGTCGAAGGTCGACCGACTTGGCATAACCGTTAAAAGGGAGCCGGTTGGCAAGCTTAAGAAGCGCGATTGAGGATCTTTGAATAGCGAGACGGTGGTCGAGGGGAAAGGGGGAGGGGGGAAACAGCGTAAGGCGAGAAGACGCTCGTCGTCGTTACGCCCCGAGTCACTTTGCCAGTCTGGAAACGCGCGGCCGATTTCTCGCCGCGCTTTTCCACGCCCCTAGTATCTTCTACACCCCTGTTTGCCGAGTCGCGATGCAAATAAGGTTTTCTTTGGAGCAGCGGCAAGAAAGTCATCTCACGGCACGCTTACGTTTCAGAACGAAGAGGAACTTAAGAAGAAAGGAGACGAAAAAAAAAAAGATAAAGGAATAAGAGGCGATAGAATAAGACGATCGTATCCACGAATGTAATATTTGCAGTTTTCATTTTATGAGATAAATTATAAAATTTGTAGAACTTCTCAGCGATAAATATAGAACGTAAAGTTTTCGACCAACCAAAGAGTATCGCAATGAATGGCAATAATAATCCTGAATTAGTAATGTCCGCGTGTGCATAACTAATGAAATTGTATTACCTTATAAAAAGAATGTATATGACCTCTCGTAAGTACGAGGGTTTCACTAGTGCATCAAAATCGATGAAAATTCTCAACCAATTCGTAAAGATCTTTTCACAACGGTTAGAATTCGAATGGCACGTGCACGTGTTTTTTTCATAATTCGATCAGATCGTGGTTAGAAAGTGGCTCCAAATTTAAAAAAAAAAAAAAAGAAAGAAAGGAAAAGAAAAGAAAAGAAAAAAGCACAGGCAAGTGCTGATGTTCCCCCTTTTAATTGGTGCTCTTGCCTATATGGCGTTGCAACCCGGTTACAAAAGCGACGCGTCGAAACAGCAACCCGCCCGACGATGAAGACGTATGAAGGAGGCGTCAGGTCGACAGCCATCATTGCCATTAAACGCTTCAATACGCGGTGCCTCTAAAGCTCGCATTGTTGCTTCACCTGTGCTACAATGTGACGCGCCACCGTTACGAAAAAGAAATTGACGAATTTACGTTTGTCGCGGTGCGCAATCCTGTTTTCCCTTTGTGCTCGATGGAAGCGTGGCCCGAAAGGATCGGCTGCGCAACTCGAGGAATCCTCCAGCGGCAGAGAAGCGTTTCATTCAAAGTGGCGAATAAACGCGAATGTTCGAACGCCCATGAAAGGGAATATTAAAATTAAAAAAAAAAGAGAGAGAGAAACTAAGAGAAAAAGAGCGGAAACAGAGCGACGTGGTCTCGACGCTCGTCAATGCGTGTACGCGTTTAAATCGTGAGAACAAAGAGACACGAGGGTCAAAGTCTATTAAATCGTACGTGTTGCGAACGAACTTCGTTAAGGATGGAACAAATTACGGGAAAGAAGGATACTTCTGGAGATACTGCAGAAGTCTCTCTGCCTCGGGAAAGAATACCTGCTCGCGAGGCTAAGGATCGCGAAAAACGCGAGGTAACGATTTCCGTTAGCGGTAACGGCTAATTATTCTCTCCTCGAAGACACTCCGCACCTTCGCCTTCTTTCTAGCTATTGCCTCCTTCTCTCTCTGTCTCTTTTTTTTCGGTGGCAAAGGCAGCTCGTAATTAGATGCTAATAATCAGCACCCTCCAGGAGGATCACGCTCTTTTCCTCTGTCTTCGTTCTTGTCTCTGTCGCACTGTCTCTCGCGCTCTGTCTCTGTCTCTCTCGACGTCGCCCCGTTGCAACGGGGCGCAAGAAAACCCAAGCCCCTGAAGAGCTTATTATTATCCTAATTATACAATACTATAATGAATGACTCCGCGGCTCACCCTCTAGCCCTTACTCTCACTATCTTCCTCACGGTGGTGGCATACACACTCTCTCTCTCTCTCTCTCTCTCTCTCTCTGTGTCTTTCTCACTCTCTCTTCGTTCCTCGCGATTCCTCCCTCTCGCTCCTTTTCCTTTCTTCTCGCTCACGGTTGCTCTTCTCCTCTGCACTTGGTGGTCGAAGAGTGGCAATTCTAGCACTCGGGCTTTTTGTCAAACCGACTACGGAACTAGTGCCGTCTCCCTCGCGCTCTTACACCCTATTATGCGACCAGCCTCGTCTCTCGTCCCGTTTTCTCTCTGTCTCCTGGTGTCTGTTTTAATTAGGCACTTCGCGGATATATATACGGTATCTACCATACGGTATTACGTAGGTACATAACCCAGCCCGAGCCCAGCCCAGCCGAGACCTAGCCCAGTCTGCCTACCCAGTACGTATTTCAACCTATACTTGGCGATCCGACGAGCTTGAATGCGGTTGATGGGTGGTTGAGTAAGGATTATAGACGCAGGTGACACATACACGTTACCTCCGGAGAGGCTGAAGTCGGGGGCGGCTCGGCCCCGATGGGTGGGTGCCGGTGCCGGTGCCGGTGACGGTGACGGTTCAAGGAGACGGTTGAAATAGAGAGACGGAGCGCGAAATAGAATGAGCAAGAGAGAAGGAGTGTCACGGCGTGACACGTGAGAGCGTGCGAAAGGGAGAGCGGCCACGAAGGGAGAAAGTGAACACGAGAAACCTCCCTCCCTGCCGTGGGGAGGGAGAAGGGGCGCCGGGACACGATTCTGCAGAGACACACACTCCTCTTTCAATTCTCCTCTCTCGTGTGCACAACCTTCTCTGACTGACTGCTGATAAGAGCGCGCGAAATTGTCTTAATTGGCGAGAGAGCCAATCTGGAGTGATCGAATGAGAAGAGGCTCTCGCCGCGTCTCCGCCACCTGACTCCGCTACTCGCCCTTTCTTCTGATCGCTAACCATAGATCGCGACGCGCCACAAGGATCCCATTGTTTTCTTCCGTTGGTTCGGATCGCGTTCGATACAGACGAACGTCGATCTTGTTCTCCCCGAGAACTTCATCTCATGCGGAAGATCTTTCGGTTCGTTATTTCGAGTGTCATTCGCTCGTGCGGTCTTATCGATGGCTCAGGTTACTTAAAAATTTGCCCACTTGCACTCGACGTTGCCAGACCGAGAGAGACAGAGTTTCTCAACCATATAAATCGAGAGAAGAGGGAAAAAAGAAGACTATGGTTACCATTTTAAATACCAATTCCGAGATCTCAGTAAACTGACTGATTCGCGAGCAGTTACTTAATTCCGCAATACCAACGAACGAAGCCTTGTCTTCGTCGAGTCGATTTCAATGGTAAACGGGGCAAAAACTGTCACGAAGAAGGGAAAAGGGTGGAGTGAAAACACCGCTTAATGAAATACTCGTAGATGCGTGCGTGCTTCGGCGGAAACGACGGAGACGACGAGCGTGGAAACCTCGGTCGATCTTCTGTTTCATGAGCCGCGTACAAGTCCGCCAGGCGGAAGCAATCTTAAAAATTGCTCCCAGAGGCACCGAGCGAAGGCCAAGACCCGAAGGTTTGAACCGGTTGCCTCACATTGTCGAGGCATTCAGGGACCTCGCGAGTTACACAAGCCGCGGTGGTGTAGCACTACCGACTCGTTGCTTTTCCGCTGAACCGTACTTCTTTGCATCCCCTCGGGATCCAAAGTGCAAGATCAACCTGACTGCCATTCTCGCTGCCATTCTGGCCTGCTACTCTAGGATACTTCCACCATCGGGGGGCTCGTTTCTCTGTGCTTGTGTGCGTTTAAGGGTGAGAAGGATAGGGACCCCGGAAAGAAAGATCGAGAAAAGAATGGAAAAATATCCGGACAAGTAGCAACCTCCGCTTACCCTTACTTACTCTCTCCTTCTCTCTTTCTCTCTCTCTCCTCGCTCTCTCGTTTTTTCCCGCGATCGTCGCGTCAAGTCATTCTCGCATTTCCCTCGCTCGACTTGTTCCTCGGTGATATCGAAGAACGCGAGGATTGCTTTCTTCTTCGTCGTCGTCGACGTCTTTCCTTCTCTTCTTTCATTTCAGTTCCTGTAGAATTCTCGTATTTTTCTTATTTATTCGTTGGTAATGTCGGAGGATACGAGACGGCTCTCTTCTTCGTTACCACTGACACCTCTCCCTCTCTCCTTCCATTTTCTTCTGTCCGTCTAGCGACGATATTGTTCCGTTTGGTAATTGAACATGTGCATATATATACATGAAGACTGTTCTTGAAGATTTTTCTTCTTTTATTCGTCGATCGGTGCTTTTTCTTCTAAAATTCTGTTCAGATATATCCCGTTCTTATAAATAAATTAAGTGCGTTTCCAGTTATTCGAACTTCTTTATACGAACTCGAAATTTCTTAAAACGATCATCAACGACTAATTCCATCTAAACCAATCGTCGCTTTCGAACGATCTGTTCAATGCATTACGTCGAAGAAATCTATTTTCGGACTGCGGTGCACAACACGTGGAACCCGCTCTATCCCTGACATTTACTTTACTAACCCTTCCATGGACAGGAACTTTTAACGCTTTTACGACCACCGTTGCTTTCCCAAGACTTCACCGGAATAACAAGCAAACATTCACTTCCTTAACCAAACAGATTGCAAAATTTCAAGTATCACAAAAGTATCAATGAAAGAGGTTCCTAATGGTCGTAGCTCGTTCGAGCATTGAAAACGAGGCAAACGCCGCCAGGAGACTAACGAAAAGATAATTAAATTCAGTTGAAAAAATAATTAATTTCTTAATCAGTGGTAGTCACATTGAAACTGGTTGTCGCGTGCGCGCGAGCACGTTAAAGACATCGCACAAAGAGTCGGTTCGCCTCACAAAATCTGTTTCGCTTCTGTGTCGGCGTGACGCGTCGTAATCGTTCCTTTCCCGGAGTTTTTTCGGTGAGATCCAGCGAAGCGAAGCCACCCCTTGGTGACGCCCCTTCACGATTTCTCCGCGCCCAAGGCTCGGGTCACTATTACTATACAAATTACCCGCCAATTAGTGACTTGTGCTTGTTTAACTGCGTTAATTAATGAACGTAAACGGCGAACTTGACGTCGGCGGCATGATTTTTTCCTCTGCCGGTCGCGAGAAAAAGGAAAGAGAGACCGAGAGAGAGAGAGAGAGAGAGAGAGAGAGAAAGCGACGGTATCGCGATCCCGCGGCGCCCGTTTGTAAGTGTACGGCGAGCGAGCGCTCTCTCGCTCGCTCGTGCTTGTCTGTAAACGTCGGCGGTTGGCTTCTGCGAGAGGGTGTCGAGGTCTTCTTGGACGATACAGTGTAACACGTTCTTAATAGTCTCTTTGAACCGCGTCGCTTGCCAACCGACGACGAGGAGTTGTACACACCTCTTTGCGACTCTCTCTCTCTCTGTTTCTCTCCCCTTCTTCCTTCTTCACCTTCTGCCGCTTGCGTCAGACCACTTTCAGTATCGACCCTTAATTAATTATCGGCAGTGCATTAGCATTCTCCGTTCCGCGAGAATCAACGTCGAGCATCGGCGCTCGCCAACTTTTCCAAGGAGAAAATATATTTTCGCCCCTCTCTTCCTCGCTACCGGCGAGTTAAGAGAATTTCTCATATCTTGGGTTAGGTTACGAGTTCAGGCTGCGAGTTACGACTTTGTCGAGTTTCCCGCATTTTGATCCCGCCGCGATCCACGAACGAGTATTTCTTCGACGTAAGGTTCATCTCAATCGAGGAAGGAACTTTCTAAATTTCTACAATATATCTTGAAGACAACGATTCTTTCTTTGTTATTTCGGAGAAAAATCGGGATAAATCGTTGCAACGGGAAAAGTAACGAGTTCTATACGACGAATATGCGCCGTGTATCTCGTATCGACGTATTTGCCAAATTTTTCAATCTAAATTCCGGTGAGGATACCGCGGATTTCTTCGAGGATGAAGATTTCCTCGGAGAAGTCATTTTGGAGAAAGAGTAGAGAAAAAAGTAGTAATAAGAAATTGCGATAATTAACGTACTGCTATTGTTTCAGGGAGTTCTACTACATCCAGATGGAGAAATACGCGAGGCAAGCTGTTTCGGAAGGTGTAAAGAACGTAGATGACCTTCGAGTTGGAGGTGACTCGGAAATCTATCGAGTTCTCAACCTTCATTACAACAGAAATAACCATATTGAGGTAAATTAATCGTTACGCATACCATGCACAAAAGATTGAAGAAAACTGAAACTCGTTGAACTCTTGACAATATAATAAAAAATATAACAATATAGAAATATAGGAATATAGTAATCAGAAATTAAGTGGTAGAGACAGTACTTTCTAAAATGTACATTGAAATTCACAATTACCTGTGAAGTCTTCTTCTAAAAAAAAAAAAAAAAAAAAAAAAAAAAAAAAAAAAAAAAAAAAAAAAAAAAAAAAAAAAAAAAAAAAAAAAAAAAAAAAAAAAA